>BGPR01026696.1:0-18150 GCA_013235015.1 Araneus ventricosus | reverse complement strand
CCCCCCCCCCCCTCTTTTTGTTGCCACCATGGCCATGCCTCGATTTCCATCCACGTGATTACTGTACTTCATATAATGAAACAACAGAACTTTCAGAATGGAACAACAAATATATTCCAGCAGGACATTCATTCTTTCTATATTCACAAGCTGTACAGCGATAAGTGATTTTGCATCCAGTTGAGCTATTTATGATGATGTAATTTTCTTCCACGTTTTATTTACCACCAATTATTTATATAGTTTATTACTAATTCTGCTGTTTCGTATTTTTTAGATTTAATTCAGATTCGTTTTTTCTGTTCCTTAAACTTTTTTTTTTCATTTATTTCCTCATCACTATCGGAATAATACTTCGAGATAAATTCCAGTAAATCGCTTATCATTTATATGATTTCTGTTCTAAAGCAAAAATACTCTAAAAATGTTTTATTTTATTAATTTTTACAACATTTTTTATAATTTAAATCAACTAATTTGCCAGGTCACAAAATATATAAGATGATCGCATGAATAGGGTAAAAGTAGTAAAGTTCAGTTTGAATTTAGTTATATTAACGTCCCGTTTCGAAGTATCACGAGGGCTATTTGGAACGGATCTCGTCATTTTGAACCGCGGTCAGATTTCGAGGACGACACCTGAACTGGCATCCCCACTCCAAACTTCCGCACCGTACTAGTGGGAGGACGTCTGTCCCCCTAAGTATGAGTTATCGTGCAACAGGCCCTATACACGACGGATCTTCAATGGAATAGGGTTTCGAACCTGGAGCCTTCCGGCTCCGAGCTCAACATCTTATCACTAGGCCACTGCGGCCTCAGTTCAGTTTGAAAAGATACAAAAAAAGGGGTTAGAAGCAGTGATGTAGTCGCAAAATAAGCATTGCCAGAACGGCGTTCCGTCTCCACTGCACCCCTGTAGAGAAGCTACGACGCACGCTGCAGACGCACGAGTCGCGGCAAAATACGGCGGACAGCCATATTATCAACAACCAGTGTTACTAATTTGGCGAAAAAAATTTCCGGCTTTCGCTTATTCTCGGACTTTTTCCCTTCTGAAGTAGTAAATCCCCCAAAACAAGGATGATTCCCCCTATTGGCAATACTCCAACCAATGCAATGTTGCCGACAGTAAAAACTACGTTTATTTAGTTTATTCAACGTGGAAACATCCGTTTTATAGTGGAAAGTATTTAATACAAGTGATAATATTTTTTCTTGAGTTCATTATATTTGTTCAAAGTTCAAATATTTTTTTCATGCTGAATGAAATTAATTATAGCGGAATAATTTCTTCTCGCGTGCAATATATTTGTTATGAGTTCATATTATTTTTATCAAAGTGAATTTGATCCAAATTAAAGTGCAAATAATTCCCACCCATTAAATAATAGAATGCAAAGAATTGATTAAATGCTTTGAAAGCTACCGAAGAAATGGGAGGAAAAGGGAAAGAAAAACAAAGAAACAATCTTTGGCCCTTTAAAGCCTTTAGGCGAATTTTCCTAAAGAAAACAAGAGTTTCTGTTTTCCGAAACGAGTTTTGACCACGGAAATGAAAGGCGAGTACTTTCAGTTTCCTCGGGTGCTATGTCCTCAATGATTCATTAGTGTGCACTATATCATTTCAAACTTCAGAAAACTTTTATTTTGTAGACGATTCCTCACTTCAATAAAACAAATAAGGTAATCTGAAGACTAACCGGGCAATGTGCACATCAACGTCTTTCGAACGGTAACGTATACATCATATACCATTGCAAAAAACACACGGAAGTTTTGTATTCCTTTCCCCTCATCTGACTTTCGCCAAACATTTGTTACCGAAAACAAAGAAAACCCATCAGAACAACTCCTGTTATGGCAGCAGTTAGAAAGAATAAGACGTAAAAAGTCGATAAACAATCAAGAATCTAGTACTATCGAAATGTCGGTCTACCTTCCTTTGGTCTCTTCGTAATAAACGCTTCTATGCCTGTTTTTCAATTACTCTTTTGTCATTACTACGATGTACGGCGGTAATTAACGCTGCGTCATACAATTCCCTTAAGGCGAACACAATTTATTTAGCTGAGAAATTTGTATTCTTCTGCTGCAAATTTGGATGTTTGTTTTCCATGAACAAGTCACTTTCGCTCAAAAGAACATTACAACTGCATAAGAAGAAAGATTAAACAACATTTGGCCATAAATTGCTTTTCATACATTGAACTCTGTCAGATTTTGAAATAATGAATAATGCTACTCCAATTTATCATAGTTACAGATTTTGTAAATGACTTTAATATTTATCATATTCTTCTACTTCGTTTCTGTAACTGGGTTATCAATTTTCGTTGTTGTGAAGATTGGATTGCAGTTTTATTACTTTTTGACATCAAAAGAAAATTTAACGTTTCACGTTTTTGAAAATATGAAAATCAAAAATCGCTTTAGTCAAAATGAAAGAATGGTGATGACTGAACGACAATATTTCATTTCCCAATTCTGTTATTGAAGAAATAAGGAATAGAAAAGCTTTATATGACTTAATACAGACGGGTGATAAAATTCATAATTATCTTCAGGTAAAGGGATGTTTAAATTCGTTTAAAAAGGTGAATTTTTTCATTGGAAATTGATGGCAAGTCATTATTTAAGAAAGGGACCACATGAGGATTCTGTATACCCTCTAAGAGTGAATACAGAAAACAAAGTAGTGCCCTCCTCTCGACTTTCTACAATACGATTATTTGTACAATATGGCACATTTTGTATTTAGCTTAAGATGAAGATAATATGCACATTTTGGACCTCTTCCGTTGACCGCTTGGATCCGAAACGGATAAATATCTACAATTTTGCACTAATTTTCTTCAATTGTCCCTACGGGTCCATGTTCGGCCGTACACCTTTTAGGGTAGGCCTGGTCAGTGTGGGTCCCTATCTATCTATAATTTTGATGAAATCATTATTGACGAACTGATGATTTTGAAATAAAGAATTTCCTTTAACTAATTCTTTAAGGCCGCGGTGGCCTAGTAGTAAGGTCTTGGCTTCCTGGCCGGCGGGTTCCAGGTTTGAAACCCAATTACACAGAAGATGCGTCGTGAGTTGGACCTGCTGCACGCCAAATCATATACGTAGTGAATCAAATGTCCTGCCTCCTGTGGGGTGTGATAATTAGGAGAGGGAGTTACCAGCTCAGGTGTCATCCTCGACATCTGATCACAATTTAAAATTACGAGGTCCACTCCAAAGTAACCGTCGTGTTGCTTCAAAACGGGACATTAATATAACTTATCTTATCTAGTTCTTTGCGTTTTTGATTCGACAGATGGCTTATTTTATTCCTTTATGAATTTAATCCAAAGTCATATTTGAGTCTTCAATTATGGTAATAAAATGATATGCAAAATTTTATGAATTATCGAGTTCATTTGTTAGCCCTCAGCTAGTGAATCTCAGAAAAATTTATTTCAAGATTCCATAATATTTATAAAACTGAATTATGAAATAAAGACTGAAAAGCAGAAAATAATGTAAATGAAAAAAATCCTGTTTTTAGTAGACCAATGAAAGTGAGTTTTTGAAAACTGTTTTCATTGAATTTATTATTTCTAATTTTATTACATATATGTTTTTAAGGAGATATATGAACTTGAATTGAACGAATTTGGTATTTTCGGAATCAATCTACTTGTTAGCCGAAAGTCAATTGTATTTATAAAATATACATATTATATTCATATTAGGTTTTTCAAAACATGCAGTTGATTTCATGAGCTTTTATTCAAAATAGAATGAAAAAAAAATGGAATTTATTTCTCTAGATACAAAAGATCTGGTTTATATGAAACAATATGATGGTTAAAGATAAAGGAAAGTGCGAAATTTTTAAATTTTGGAAATGCCGATTACTTCATTCATTTTATTCTACAGTTTTTATTTCGCAGATAATCAAGGTTTTTCTTCAATAAGCAAATAAAATATTAATATATAGCGTAAAAACATAAATCATTAAGGTATGTGCCTACCTTCGGAGCACTTTTTTTGAAAAAAAGGAAATTTTTATTCAACACTTATGTTTTCAGTTATAATGGTGTATAAAACTGTTAATTCAAATGCCATTTTAATGAACAAATTTTTTTTTCCAAATTTTGACCATTTTTTGTCAAAATTTAGTAAAAATTGACGTTTACGCCAAACTTCCTATAACAAATTCTAATGCATGTATTTCCCTTTTTCTTTCAATAATATATTTGGTATATATTTATCTGTGTTATGAAGCAGAATATTTAGTGTGCCTCTTAAAGTTACCGAGATATACCAAAGTTTGTGTACGCAACAGCTTTTTACAAAAAAAAAAAAACTATCACTTTTTCAAATAAAAACAGCTCTAAAATAAATAATTATGCACTTTAAGCTATACTTGAGGTTCATAACATACCTAGAGATATATAGAACACTATGATTAAATTTTATTTGAGTATCTTAAAAACGTTTTAAGAAATGAGATTTTTCGTAATCCAAAAAAATGAAAATGGCTATTTTCCAGAAAACGCAAATGAAGATTTTAAAGTCGCACAAAAAATTATATACATATTTTAACAACTTAAAATTCACATTATTTGTAAGTTAAGCCTTCTTTGACTTAAATTTAAATCAAAATTAATTAAAAATTAACTTTACATTTTTTTCTTGATAATTTTGTTTTTGGTTCGACTTGTCGCTTCGATTACTTAATTCTCTCAATATCAATTTCCATGTAGTTTTTTTTAATAATTTCTTGTTCAAGTTTGACATTAAGATGATTAAATACAGTCATCAGCCTTATATTGCCTGAATTGAATAATTAAACTGCTATTTTACTACATAATATCAGTGTTTGGAGTGAGCGAAATTTTCTTTACGTAAAATATCCCGTAACTAGAGAAACAGTTGCCAGATACGCCTAGAACAATAATAAAAAAATAAATAAAACTTAATTCTATATTTAAAAAGTAAATTGTACATTCACATTGTCCAAGAGTAAAGAAATAGCTGTTTAGATGAGTTTTTTGCATTTCTATGGCTTAGTTTCGGTTTCGAAAATTTCACTTCTGGTTCATAATTTAGGCAATAACTTTGCTTCTAACTATCGGAGAAACTAAAGTAAACCATTTTTGGAATCCTAAATGTATGGGCTTTAATACAAAGTAATAAAAAAAAAAATTTCGAAAATTTTCATAAAAACGTCGATTTTAGGGTAGGCACATACCTTAAGAATAAAATTAAAATAAGATACAAAGAAAGCTTCTGGAGCGCGCAAAATACAACAAGCAACTAAGAAAACATTCAAAATACAAAAAAACACCAAACAAAATGAAAATTCTTTAGAAATTAAGATTGAACAATGAATAAGCTTAAGGAATCCACCAGATGGACTTTATCAAGGCGTCATTCATCTGAGAGGATTAAAAAAACACCAGGAATACTTTTCTATATGAGATTCCGACGAAAGTCAAGTAAATTCACCAAGATTTTTACTAGAATCTCATGTGACCCAAGGTATTCCGAAAATCAAAAGAAGAAGAAGAAATCAAGACATAATCAAATAATAATAAAAGGTCCTTAATCTCAATTAGTAGAAGTAAGAAAGAAAAAACTTACTACTGGTATTTACTTACTGCTTACTTACTATTGGTGGTAGAATGTAATTTTTTTGTCTTTCTTACTTCCACTAATTGGCATTAAGGACGTATTTATTTGAGTATATCTTGATTTCCTTTTCTTCGTTTGATTTTCGGAATGCTTTGTGTCACATGAGATTCTAATAAAATTCTTAGTGAATTTACTTGACTTTCGTCGGAATCTCATACAAAAAAAGTATTCCTGATGTTTTTCTGTATGCTCTCTGATGAGTGACGCCTTGATAAAGTTCATCTGGTGGATTCATTAAGCTTCATTGTTCAATCTGAATTTATAAAGAATTTTCATTTTTTAGGTGTTTTGCATTTTCTTCAATTGCATTGAATTAATTAAAGCTCTTTTGGAAATTCCCGTAGCCATATTTTGGAGCGCAAAAGTGGATTAATTTCGAAAAATGGCGATGGTCTGGAGAAATTGAGCTATTAATTTAGATTGCTCCTCTCCACTAACGCATCAAAAGGGGAAAATGTGTCAAAGGAGAGAAATTAAGGCTATTGAAAATGCGTTACAAACCATCTCTAAATACTTCTCGAGAAAAGAGCTGCTTCTTGCTGATACTCGAATGAGATATTAATCTGAAATAAACCAGTAAATGAACACTTAATAGTTTTTCTATATTTGATTAAAAGTTACAGAACTGCAATTACAACCGGGTAATTTAATCAGTGAAGCCAAGGAAGACGGACTGGCTAATTAAATTTTGAAGTGTTCGCACGGGGTAGTTGGACAGGTAAATTCTGCAGAAGTGGCTTTAGTCAGACATGCTAGGTATTGCATTAGATTAATTTTGTGACGAATAAATAGTTAAAGCACCTGGTATAAATATATTATTTGAGGCATTAATTCTAACAATCGGCATTATTTTTTACAAAACAGGATTCATTCTAATCATTACTCTCTATGTCCAACTTTAGCTGTTCACTCTGCCTTTTCCATTAAATTAAGAAAAGTCAAATTCCGGAAAACTCGGTTTGGATAATAATTGGTTTAACGCAGATATATGCAACTGCCACGTTTCCAAAATAAAAATGGAGAATTAGCTCGGCATATTCGCATGTGCTTTCTGTTGTCTCGAACAAATTTTCAGGTGCAATAGTTTTAGTAGTGTTATTTGTGTAACCAATGTAAAGTGTAGGGAAAAAATGAATCAAATTTCTGGGAAATTCTGTTTAATCTCAAACACATATATGTTATAATCTTTTAACTCATATATGTGCAAATGCCACTTTTCCAAATAAAAAATGGAGCGGTAGCTCGCCATTTCTGCTTTCTCTTTTCTCGAAAAATATTGTTTTTAGGTATACCAGTTTTAGTAGTATTACTTTTTCTTATTTATTTAGTACCCATGCTAGTCCGGCCTACCCGAAAGGATGTAAGGCCGGTAGTGGGCCGGCAGGGAAGAAACAATTCCGACAGCACTAGAGAACAGCGTACCCTCAGCCCAAGCTGGCACGAAGAGCACACGAAAAAAAATTAAAATAAACAAACAAATATTTACAGACTGCACCTAAACAGAGGTGGAACCCAATCACAGAGTCAATATAGAATATAGGAATATAATAATTACAACTGCTAACCCAATCCCGGCCAGACTAAAATCGATTCAGTTCCAACACATAAAACATTAAAATTTACTGGCCACAGTATGTACTGGGCAGACACCCGACAATCAATAGCATGTATACAACCCCGAAAGGGCGCAAATTCAAAGATATTTGCAAAAATTAAAGATAATATCATTCCAAAATAACAATTAACGGAATCACTCACACAATGAACAACACAATCATAAAAACAAAAAGTCAAAAATATCACCGCAAGATCAAAACACAAGACATTTTTCCATCGAAAACATTTAATAGCATTTTAAAACCCCGGGTTACATGATGTCCGGCCAGCCGCCTCCACCATAGGTTCAACTCGGTGGGGGAGGGATCCCAAGCAGCCTTCAAAGTTTTATAATTCCATATTGCAAGGCCAAAGAGACACTATAATATCCAAGAAAAAAACTATAATAAAAACTGAAATAAATATAAAACTGAAATATATATAAAGAAACTATAATAAAACTATAAAAACTATATAAACTATAACACTATATTAACAAAAACTATAACACTATAATAACCAAAAATTTTTAAGTTAAAATCCAGTGATCAATTTAAATATAAAGCGAGTCCCCATCGAAACCCCCTTCCTTCTCCAGTAGCAGTGTTTTCGAAAGAAAACAACAGCAAAGCACAAAGGTCTAAACGAATTTTCATTATAATTTTCCTACCGTGACCAGTATCGGCAAGCCGAGCACAAATCCACAATAAAATCCCCACAAAAACTTTCAAAACGACAAAACGGCCAATACAAACCCCCCAGCGTTAAAATGCTCACTCCAAAGTTAAAATCCAACACCAAAAACAACAACCTATTAAACAATCATTCCTAGGTCAGCCTGTCGCAAATACCACTACTGATTTTAAAATCCTGAATAAGTTTGGACTGGGCCTGGCCATTATAACTTAAGGGGATATACGTCTGTTAAACCTCGAAAATTTTCGATTTTATGAAAAAAATATATATTACTCCCCTGCCTTTTCTGAACAATTTAAAACGATCCGCGTTAAAAAATCCCCATAATTATGAAAGTTATGAAGGAAAATGTATCAGCTCTTTAACGTAAACGCTGAATATGGCCATATCTTTAAAGCGCTATATCTGAAAATGTGTTTTTTTGAAATTGCGCGCACGATATCTAGAGAACAATTAAATATTTTTACTTAACATTTTTACCGAGCATGTATTTTGCTATGTTCTACAAATTGAACCACATTTTTATACATATTTCTCCAATTTTTTTTCTGGGGGCGGGTAGAAAAGTTAAAATTGTAACTATTTTTACCATTTTTATTTTAAAACTGTATATAAAATAAAAATGAAATTTAAATGTTAATTAATTGTGGTTCAGTTTCTTAAACAGACTGTTTGTATTCCTTAGATACCAAAAATATTGTGTTTAGATAAATATTTTATTCGTAATCATGCGCGTAAGGTGACTATCACATTTTTTCTCCAAAAATTATACTCATATTTACTACTCTCTCAAATAAATACATACCAATATGAAGGTATGAAAATGTGTGTACTATAAGAGAAAGAACAGATATTTTTCTAGAAAAAAAAAGCGAGTTTGTGAATTGCACTGTTTCAGAGATATAACATACAGAATTCGACAGTTTTCCACCATTTTTTCGAGGTTTAAGAGTCGTATGTCACCTTAAATTTTTAAACCAGCTTTTTCTGTGTCCATCAGACGGTTCTATTAAGTGGAATTCAACAGTCAGAGGACACCTGAACAGATAGTGGTCGGCATCTCCAACCAGGCCACAGACACAAGTTGTGAACCAGGCCCAGTTTTTTTGAACCTGTGTAGATAATAGGGAAATGATCCATGGTTAGTTAAAAAAGTAAATTAAGAATTTGTTGGCGATTAAAATTTTTTTTTATTTACGCCGGCAGCAAAGCTTCTAACTCTATGTCCTGATTCAGATTGATAACCATCCCTGATAGTAGTGTTACTTGTACAACCATTGTAAAATGCATGAAAAAATGAATCAATGAGATCGGCAAAATTTAGGCTGTGCGTCTTGAAACAAATTAGAACGCATACAAATAGGGAAAAATTCTGAAATTAATTATCACGATAATGTAAAGACATACCGCCACCCTTTTTTCTTACACATGCAAAGCTCGTAATTTTGTGATGCTGGAAAAAATAAATCGAGTTTAAAATTTGCAGATTTTTGTTCAATTCAAGATAAGTGTTTTCAAGTAGAGGCCAAAAATTGTACCTTCTGCTGCAAAAAATATCGGGTATAAAAAATTCGAGTTAAGCATCCTCTTTGAAAATATTTTGAAACTTAAGAGGAACTGAATTTTTTTGCTGATCTGTGTTGTAACATTTCCCGCCTTCGATACAGAAAAGTACTTGGGAAAATTTTTTGAAGGTTTTTAATCGTCAGTAATAATATTTATTGGATTTTAACAATAAGTGGCGCCAGAACAGTAGTGTAGCGAAGGGAAATGGCGCCCGGGGTATTTGTTCGCCTCCACTCGTTATCAGTGGCTTAGCAACTGCAAATGATGCCAAAGGCATGATATTGATTTTCCCTCCTCATCATATTTTACCTTACAGAATGACATTATTGCAAATGTTTTATCTGCATGATAGGGTTGGTTGATACAGTATCGACCTGATACATTGCATCAAGTACTCAAAAGTATCAGGAATACAAAACTGATGCAGACCAAAAGTATCAGGTACTCGATATCAGTTCCCGGACTCGATTGATACCAGTAGGTAATCTTCTCGGCCTCGTTTGTTTTCGGTCGATACAGTATCAACCAACCCCATGATTCCTGTCTCGGTGACGCTATTAGCATGCGCTTTTTTAATTACATGTATATTGTTTCTTACCATTACCTGAAGTAAAAGTATTTCTATCGCATTTTTTACCTTCCCTTGCAATATTTATTAAATATGCAGCACTGTGATGGGATTGTCTATGAATAAATAAATGTATTTTGCTTTAAACACTTTTTTATTCGAAACAAATAAGTAACTCACAGATTTATTATTAGCAAAATAAACTGAACAAAATAAAAATTAAACATTGCACATGAATAGAATTTTTAGAATGTAACGTTTTAAAAAATCTTCTTTTTAAAAAGAAAATATTTAAATTAGATAACTAGCAATTTGGGTATATCAGACTTACGTTTTATAAAAATCTTTACTTTTTAATAATGTTTTAGGAAACAAAGCACAAAATTAAAATCTACAACAAAAGCTATAGATAACGAGCAATTTTGGTAGATATAAGTCTTTAAAGCTAATGGGCTGTATCAGGTACAATCGGACATCAATATCATCCTGATACAGCAAAACCGGATATCAACCCAACTGTACTGCCCCTCTACACATATCCGCCCGGAGCATCTACACATATCATTTCTACACCCCTGCACCAGAAAATATTTACTTTACACGTTTATGTAATTATTTAAATCTTTCATTGTGTAATTAATACGAGGTTTTATTTGTTAAAAATTCTAGCATCACATTTAATTCTTGTTGGGTGTATTTTGAATGCTTTTGAGCTCTGATTGCAAATTTGCTATTTTTATAGAATACATAGAAAAGCGTAGCCTATTGTAAGCCACCTTGCATTCAGTTGCCATGCTCATGGTCTCTTTTCTTTCTTTTATCTATCTTTCATCTAATGTGTCTCCCTTTATCTATTATTTTTAATCTATTGATCTTTTAATCATATTGTTTGTAGTTAAATAAATCTGGTTGTTTTTACTGATTCTGAGTGCTTTCTGTTCGAAATCGTATCGCCCAGTATTGTTTTGTAAAGTATTATTGCTTTATTTTGAAAACGTAAAGCGAATTAAAATTCAATACTTTTTTTATATAACTTCTTAAAAGTGTTTATTTCAACTGAATGAACTGTATCTGATATATTCTTGGGAAAGCGTTTATGACAAATGTTGTTTTCAAAATAATGCAGCCGCTAAAATCATAAGAAGCTGGATAATTAAATTAACACCAATATATTATATTGCAGTGAATTAAACTACTTAGATGTGCCATTAAGCTCTAGAACTCCAATAACTTATCTCACTGATTGGATGCTTGAACATTCACAGGATAGGCAATGGTCAGCACAACATGTAACAAAGCTTAAACATAAATATTCACCTTCTAATTCCATTTTAGGAAATCATCATAGAACCTTGAAACTATTCATTGGGAGAAAATTTTTATTAAAAACCTCTTCGAAACACAAATTCGATTTCCCATGCTATTCATTTGCGAGAATGAAGAGCTCTTACGAAGCGAACTTAACATCTGATGTCACTACTTTCACCAAAAGTAAACTTCACATGATTCCCTCACTAGAATCTTAGAAAGACTTTCCAGGATCTATACGACGAATCTAAACTCAAAACGTACTATACTGTAGAAATTTGTGTGAAAGTCGAGAGAAGAACATTCCCGCTGAGTTTTAACAATAGCAAGAAAGTTAATAGTAATAAGTTTAAAATGCTTTTTCGATAAACATTTAGTTGATATAGTGATTTTTATTATCCATACATGATGTTAACCCCCCCCTCTTTTCTGCAAAAATTATACACCAGTAGATATAAAAAATACCCGAGCTCCATAATTGCACTCATAGGCGCCGGTTAAATTTTTCTCACTGGCCAGAAAAAAGTACCCGAACAATTATTTAGGTACTTTTTTATCCGATGCTGTTTTGTGTCCAAAATACACAAAACGCTATCCACTCGAAAAGGAAAAGGAAACAAGTAGAGTCCATGGGAGAAGGAAATAAAGTGATACCACTAGCGATGTCTTCCGTCAAATTCCAGCTCTCAATCGATGCGTATCACATTTTCTTTCCTTTATGTCCTTCCTTTCTTTTTCCCCCTTCTTTATCCTTCTATAGGTCTGGAATGGAGAATTCTTGCGGGTCAATTCGATCATGCACCAGTGACACCAGCAGTGGCCACCAGAAGCACTCTCGCAACATTCTGCCCTCTTGTAGCGGACGTCCTTTATTTCGAATCTGAAAGATTAAGTTTTCTTTTTTCCCGACGTTATAAACGCCATGCCACTAAAGGCATTTTTTGCACGTCTTTTTTAAGATGACTTTTTATTCATTGAAAGAAAATGCACACCACAGAAAAAACTCTAGTCGCAGTGTTGCATGGCACAAAATCAATATCAGATAAGGAATAATATTTGAAAACACTGAAAAAACCAAAGATATAGAATGAATTTAAAGATTGTAGAAGCTGAATTGAGTGTTGTTACAAATCTGATTTAAAAATATTATCAAAAAAATGTTAAAATTAGGGAGAAATATACACGACTACTGAATTGGCCTAATCGGAAACATAATTCTTTGAATTTTTAGATTTTGTGAAAATCACTTTTGCGCAATATTATATTAGGATTATAATAGAAAAATGCGAAAATTTGTTTAATTTTTAATGAATTGGAATTATAATTAAAAATTTATCCAAGTACACCTTTGAATCCTCCAAAGTATGCTTGTACCGAATTCGGTAACTCTAGGTCCTAAAGTCTGTCCTATAGAGCGCCAATTGATAGAAACATAGGCACACATAGGGTAAGGTTGCTCAAGTCGTACCACAGCCTAGTCGTACCTATTCAATTCTGACTTTGTTTTCAACTCCATTCTGACTTCGTTTTTGTGTCGAATCAGTATCGCTGTCTGCATTGCGATGGCTACTATCACCGGAGATGTTAATTTCATTATTTAGAATGGAGCTTCGATGCGTTACAACGTAACCCCGAAGTTCGGTAGTTTTCTTATAGTTTTCGTGCACATTTCGTGAGATGTAGTACAATAATATCATTAATGGTATTTTATTATTTCTTAGGGTAAATAGTAGCTTTTATGCAGTAATGACGCTCTGGTTTAATTCCTTCTTTTTATGATGATTCTTAAAACTTTACACTTGCTGCTGCTTAAGTCGTACCACAAGCGAGATTCAAATCGTACCAGTTACGCCTTAAGAATAACAAGACTATTGCGCATTAAGGATCTATAGATATATATCACTTATAGAAAGAGAATAGTGATCTTTTTAATATGTAACGTGAAATGTGCTTTTCCAATTTTTAGGCAGGGTCCATGAACGTGGCGAAACATACCGATATTTAGAGACACAAAGATATGGACGAGGCCAGAAAATTACCCAATGGTGACATAGGCTTCAACGAAAGTATAATATTCTTAAACCGAAACTGTAACGTCACCTTTTAGAACTAAATAAACATTATGAATTTGGAAAACAGAAAGGGTTGACAGAGGATTAACTCAAGATCAAATAGTTTACTCAAAGAATAATAACGCAGACCTGCAAAAAAATACTATTTGAAAATTTTTTTAATTTTGATGATTGATTTGTATGTTATTTTTAGTGCTGATTCCAAAAATGAAATCCATTTATTTCTATCACATAAGGATTTTTTACATAGTGATTGCATATTTTAAAGGAAACTGTTGAAATCGCGAAATTTTGACATTTCATTTAAATTTCATTAATTTATAAATCCATATAAATTACATTTATATCCTAGTTCAAGTAATTGTTAAGTATAGGTAGAAAGTTACAAGTCCTTATAGTAACATTTTTTCTTTACCTCAAAAGTTCTTTTGTCACTTTTCCTCTTGTGAACTTTGCAGAGATTGTCTCTTTGTAGCATCCAGCTGTAGTCGTCTATCATGCTGACATTCTATTTTCCTTGATATCGCCTCTCCATTTCCTTTATATCTTGGTGAAATGTTTCACCTTGCTCCTAACTAACTGCACCTAAATTTTCAGGAAAATAGACCAGGTGCGAATCGGGAAAATGAACTTTTAAGCTCATACTACAGCCTAAAATCTTGAAATTTTTTGTCATCCTTTCTACAATAGATTTGTAGTTTGTATCCTTTTTGTTTCCAAGAAAGCTAGTAATAACTAGTTTGAAAGATTCCCAGGCTTTTCTTTCGCTTGTTACCATTTTAGTTTCAAAATTTTAATCTTTCATCATTTTCTTGATGCCTGGTCCTACAAACACACCTTCCTTCTGTTTTGCTTCGGATAAACCCGGGAACTGGTCACAAAGGTATTTGAAGCATTCACCTTCTTTTGGTAAAGCCTTGACAAATTGTTTCATAAGACCTAATTTTATGTGCAACGATGGAAGTAACACTTTTTTTGGCAAGCAGGAGAGGTATCCGGTTCTAACTGGCTTCCTATGTCTTTAATATTGTTTTTAATAGGCAATTCATCGATTCAGAGGAATATTCTGGATTGAAATAGTTTCTTCTTTCTTGTTTGGTAGTTTAATCCACCACTTAACCATTTAAGTCCATAAATATGTTTATCGAACTCATATAAATAATACTTTTTTGGTCCGAAATGTACTAAATTCGTAAAAAATAGCTTGTGATGAAACTGTACGTGATGAAATATTTTCATTATTTTTCCAGTAATTAGCATCCAAAAAACTATAAAAAGTACCACATGCTTTGCTGACAATTTTTTCATCGCAGACCTGTGTAATTTAAGGTGTTTGTGCTTCATTTGCTTCCAAGGTACGACTTAGGATCTAGGTGGTACGCCTTAAGAACCGGTTTCCTTAGTCTCACCGATTTTATTACTTTAAGATTTGTTTATTTTCTTTGAAATAGCACTTGTATTTTGAACTTTCTTGTAATAAATAGCTGCAATATTCATAGAAGTTGTGAATAATGCAAAATTTAATCCTTCATTTAGCAAAACCTCAATTTGTAGACTTTTTCCTTGGGGGGTACGACTTAAGAAACCTTACCCTACATTAATTTCATTAGCAATAGATATTAATTAGAGAACTTTGACAGATGGCGACTCTGTTAACTTATCTAATGTAATGAAAGAAAAACAATTAAAAGTACAGTTCTGAATTTAAATTATTTTGTTGAAATACAGAAAGTTTTAAAATGAGCTTCTTATATTTTATCATTACTTTAATTTACTACGTATCCTTATATTTAGTAAGGAGAAAAAATTGAGGAAAACCAATTTCATTCAAATTTGCAAAGTAACTGTTTAAAGACAAAATTTCTTAAAAAATTAATTAATTAGCTGATAAATTAAGAAAAATTTAATAATAAAATAAAGCGATCTAATCTGATTAAAGGACTGGTTCAGTTTAATTGTATTACCGTCCTACTCTGAAGCTACATTACGGAAATTTTGGGATAGACTTCATAATTTTGACTGATGGTTAGGTGACAAGATCGACACCTAAACCGGCACCCCCTTTCCAGGAGATAAAAGTTTTTCAGTTTCTTTTAGTTGTCGTTTCGTTGGTATATAGTTGTTGAGGAATAAGAAAATCAATTTAATATCAATTTCTTCGAAAGTGTGTTGAGCTGAAAGTTTCATTTAGTGATGTGGTAATCCATACCTGCAGCTTCTTTGTCAGAGTCCGAATCAGTTCCTGAAAGGCACAAATGAACTCTTGAATGCCTAATCCCGGTAGAGATTGAAGCTCAGCTTTCTCTTCACACTGGGAAGAGAATGATTAATTTTCATCAGATTTCAGGTGTTATTTTTCAGTGTATGGATTTTTCGTTCTTTCTTTCCTCTCTTTTGACTTAATAAAAGATCCAGACGTAAAGGACAGACGAAAGGAATGTATTTTATTGAGGCAGAATGGGCGACCAACTTGGCCACTCAGACGGGTTTGAGTGGACGTTCTGACGGATTATTTTAACATTATGTCTGTAGGCCAAAAATTCAGTGCCAAACAAAATTAGCCGTTGAAAGGAGTCACCGCTAAGCAGGAGGGGGGGGGCACTTGGAGAAGATTTACTGTATTAGCAGATTTTTGAATGGTTGTGATTATTTATTTCTACATATGAATTCTTTGTTTCCTTGCAGTTTTTATTTTTGTCTTTTTTAATCGACATTCTGCTTTAATCAATTTAGTGTCTTTTGAGAAACCTCGTCTGTAGGAATTTAAAACACTATTCTCAGTTGTTTATCCTCTTAATATTTCGAATAATTAATAAAACTTAACTGACAAACTAATATAAAATTTAAGTGAAATCCCTTCTAAGTTATTTACCATTCTTTTCCAGTCATCAAACGTTTTAATAATAAGCACTTATTTCTGAAAAACATTTTTTACTTGCTTAGATGCAGTTTAATCTCTTAGTTCTAATAAAAATCTACAAATTCCCAGTTCTCTGTTGGAATATGAAAAAACACCCATCCAAGTCGATGTCAAAAATATATTTTAAACGAATTACACCCTATCGTGTCGAATCTAAGTCTTGCACAGTATTTGTTCTCTAAAGATCTCCAGAAAAAACTTAATTAGAAACTGCGAATTCGATATCTTTGAGGTTAATTGTTTTTTACACCTGAATTAAGACAGAACTATCTGATCTACTGTCATTTGGGATGTCTATGTAAAAATAAGTTTTTTCGATAGAGATGTAAAATTTTATTGTAGTCTTACGTTTAATTAGGTGAACCTTTCATTTTTTTTATATTCTTTGCAAGCCTATAGACACTCCTATTCTTTGCAAGGCTCCAGTTCTTAGGACACTTCTATTCCTTGCAAGGCTCTAGTTGACGGGGCACTTATATTCCTTGCAAGGCTTTAGTTCTTGGGACACTTCTATTCTTTGTAAGACTCTAGCTCTTGGGACACTTCTATTCTTAGCAAGGCTCTAGTTGTTGGGGCACTTCATTCTTTGCAAGGCTATAGTTTTGGGGGCATTTCTATTCTTTGAAATACTATAGTTTTTGGAGTACTTTATTAACTTTTATTATTATAATTGTGTGGATGGCACTCTTAGTTTTTGGCGTTTTGTTTTATTAGATTCCTAAGTGAATTTCAGACAGTTCGTGAATAATATAGGGTGAGTCATAAGACTCTATACAAATGGTGAAAGCGATAACTGATTTCTTTTCCTTTTTAAGGAATGTGAACCAATTGGAAACGCCACTAATGAAGGAAGAACGGATTGGGAATATTCTGTTGGCTGGGAGTGTTACTACCCGTCGTGCTGCGCGCACTTTCGATGCAACGCAAAGAACGCAGATAACTCATGGCACCGTGGAAAAACTTAGCATGAAATTCTAAAGGACAGGTTCCGTCGCCGATGCAAGCAGATCTGGAAGACCAAAGACGGCAACAGAAGAAGATGCGTCAACACAGGTGCTAGCAGCGATGGACAGGAGTCCGTCGAAAGGAGCCCGACGTCTCTCTGAGCAAATGGGAATCAGTCAAAGCAGTGTCATGCGCATTTTGCCGACCAACAAGTGGCGCGCATATAAGCTGTAGATGTTGCAACATCAGACCGAGGACTATTCAGACGGTAGGGTCGAGTTCTGTGAGTGGATACTGAACATGCACGAGAATGTTCCTGGTCAAAATTGGTTCGAGCGATTGTCATTGTGTGGAACATATCGACATGGAAGGCAGACATGTGGAACATATCCTAATAACTGTAGCATCATATGATACCATTTGTACGATTAAATTAAACATTAGTCACTACTTTCACCATTTGTCTGGAAACTTATGACACACCCAGGAGAACTGCTTATGTTTATCTGATTAATTTAATTTTGAAATTCATCGCATTTTAGCCTTAATGCAATCTAGAGTACCAAGGAATTTAAATTTTTGCTAGGACCAAAACGTACAAATTTTTTACCATTATTTAAAAGTAGAAAAGTTAAAAATCCGGTGTATGGACACACTAACCGATGATTGAAAAGCAGTAATTTGCGAATTATTAAAACGAAAGCATAAAAAAATCACCAACAGCAAATAAGCATTAACGAATGTCCTACAGGTTCAGAGTTGAGAGAGAATGAGGGTTCAGAGTTGAGAGAGAATGA
>BGPR01026695.1:0-21328 GCA_013235015.1 Araneus ventricosus | reverse complement strand
TTATATTTTAATGCATGTCGATATTTCCTGATAATGTGAAGTGGTCAGACTATTTTTGGTTGAATTTTTTTTTAAATAACGCTAATAAATATTAATGCAGATTCTATTTCCATCCTCTAAACACCAAAACTGCATAGTGTTTATTTAACTTCTACAAATAATTTGGACCATTTTTCCTAATATTTGCCATTGCGATAATAGATTGTCTGTTCTATCTGAATAATCTGGATCAGGAATACAGTTTATGGGATGACCGATTAGAAAATGTCCTGGGGTCAAAATTTCAAAATTGTCTGGATCAGATGACATAGGATTCAGTGGACGACTGTTTAAAATACCTTTAATTTGAATATCAATAGTCAAAAATCGTTCAATTGTTAAAGGTGAATTACCAGCAGTTCTTTTTTAATGATATTTGAAAGATTTGATACCCGTCTCCCATAAGCCACCGAAGTTAGGTCATCTTGGTGGCATAAATTTCCACGTCTCTTGTTCATTTGTTAAATAAGTGGCTAATGGTTCTGGAGGTCTACTAATAATACTTTGCAAAAGTTTCAAGTCTGAATTTGCACCTTTGAAACTAGTTGTATTATCAGTACAGATGGATGAACTAGTACGTCTTCTGAAAAAAATAAAATCGTTTTAATATTGCAATCATTGCATGTGCTGTTAAGTCAGTAACTGTTTATAGACGCAGTTGTAGCAAAGCAAATGAAAACAGCCATGTAATATTTTTAATCAATACCTTTCCTTTGGCCTTTGTATTTGATATAGGAAGGACCACAAATATCAATCCCAACATGAGAAAAGGGATAACTGGGATTAACTCTATTTATTGGGTGATTTCCTATAATTTGCGCTACAATTCTTGTTTTTTTGCATATATGACACGATCATGAATATTTTTTCCGGCTTTATTTCTGCCAGATAAAGTCGAAAATTCGTGTCTAAGCAAATACAGCAATGTTTTCGCCCTGACGTGTAAATATTTAAGATGAAAATATTGCATTACTTGCAATGTAAATTTATGAATCTTTGGGAGCAAAATGGGAAATTTGTTATCAAATGACAAATCAGCATTGTTTCAGATGGCCATATTTTTTGCACAGAAAGCAAGGACCTATTTTCTTAACAGACCCTTTTGTAGTTTTATTCTGTTTAACAAATACCTTACCGTCCTCTTACCTCGTCTGGTACCATTTATTACCACTTGCATCTCCTGGAACTGCATCCTTGCGGCAGGAACTGCACTTGATTTCCTAGAGGTTGAAGCACTGCTGAGGAAAAAAGTCTCCGTTTTCTCCAGATCTTGCTTCATGAGCTGTAATGGGTTGGCTTCAAGTATTAGTTCCGCTTCTCCGTTGCCGGCTGTAAATTCTTCATCTTTCCATCTGTAGATCTGCTGAACTGTTGACTGGAATTCTTGAGAAAGATACCTTATCATTTGGAATCCTAGATATAGGTCGTCCACTTTATGACCTGATTCTTGTAGCCTAGCTACCGCTGTCATTACCCGACATAGAAATATACCAAAATCGTCTCCTGGTTGATACTTTGTACCAGACATTTCATCTAGTATCTGGATTATCCGTGATTTTATCATAGGTACAAAATTGTCTTTTAATATCTTCCCCTCTACTACACCATCAGTTGTATCAGATATCAGACTTTTAAGTTCAGGACTAATATTCGTATAGCTGAGAGTGATAGTTCTATCCTTTCTTAGCTGGAAATCATACTTTTCCTTGTAGGTTGACCCCACATCCGGATCCACTCGTTCAGTCTTTATAATAAATTGCCAGCATCCATAATGCATAAGTATGACTTGCGTGTCACGCTTCCACGTGTTCCAGTTATTTGGCGTCAGAACTGGAATTGAACTATTAACCTCCATCTCTTCTGCCTCTTGACTGCTATTCCACCAACTGCTAATCTATTCTGGATTTACAAAGAACTAGAATTAGCTTTGAACTGGAAGTACTGCGTGACTTGGGAGAACTGCGTAGCCTACCTTTACAAACGGCGTGGGATGGGCCCATAATCATTTTGTTATCGACGACAGTGTGTTAAACACCTTTAGCAGAATTGACAGCGAAAAGTTCGTAGAGGTGGCACAGTTACGAGATTAGGTTTTCTTAAAAATGATTTATTATTAATCCAAATCATAATACTCTTCACTGGAGTAACCAAAACAATAAAATAAGTTTAAAAGTTAGTGCTCTAATACGAAAAATACTGCCAGAAAATATAACCCGATATCGTGCACGTATATCATTCTCCCGTTCTCATCTCCAACTGACAAAAAGACATGTCAACAAACCGTCAATGCAGTTGCGTATCAGAAAAAAAGAAAACACGTTTTATTTGCATTCAAAGAATTGCCAACCGCAGATGACTAAACGCGCACCGATCGGGTTCGAATCAACCTGAGATCATGGTATGGAATTGGAAAAATTTCAGGGACTTTACTATCACCGGATCAGAAAATAAATTTATTGCTAAATTTTTACAAAATGTCTAACAACTGGCTTATTTCATTTTATACTTACCATCTTCAGGACTTCATTTACAGATTTCACAGAAATATTGATCAAGCTGGCCGCAATTTGATTTCAATTGAATCTTGCATTATTTTATATTCAAGGTTCTATTAACAACGTCATTTAAAACTTCAGATTGAGGTAGATATTTAACCAATGTTCTTTTAGTTGCCTTGCAATTGGTCTGTTGATTGTCTACATAAATATCCCTAATGCAGTCACATAACTGGCCATGTCATATAACCTCTAATTCTATGTTGTCGGCACTATCTTCATTTTCTTTTCTCTCTTGTAAAATATGTATTCTATTTCAACATAAAATGACGCAGCACATTTTATGGCATGTTAGCTGGTTTAAAGCATGCTGAAAAAAATGAAGATAGCAACTTTGGTCATCCAGATTAATGCTTGCATTTCTTAACGTAAGTAGAGCAATATCTCAGAGAGCTTGGTTTACAGATTTCAAATTTTCACAGAATTTTGAAGAAATAAAATATGAAAGCAAAATGTATTAGGATATTATCTGAGATTACAACAATGAAATAGAAATATGTAATTAAATACTTGTTTAAATAATTTAAACGGTTTGGGTTCCCTTGCAACAATGAAAGGTATTGCTATAAAGTATGCCAAAAATATTTTTAAGAGGTTATTAAAATTAGAAAATCTCGTACGACAACTTTATTGATATCATTTAAAAGATAATGTTTTGCAATTCGACAGGTGTAAAAATGATTTTTGTGCTGTAATATTTTCAAAAGTTATTAAGGAAAGACGACAAATTTTAGCTTATTTTTAAATTAATTGAACTCCTATTTAGAATTTCAAAACAACGGCTACGAGGTGCACATTCCCACCCTCCAAAGAATGTTCGTGCAAAATTTTGTAGCTCTAAGTCCAGCGGTCTGTCCTGTATAGCGCCTACACACAGACACACATTCTACTTTATTATTAGTAGAGATTGTGCAGAGTTGTAACTTTTGTGTCAAGCACAAGCTTTGCTTCTTTACTATTGCTACAACCAATAGTGAGAGAAATAAAATAATTCTGCAAGGAAGAATAAAATAATAGAGAGAATAAAATAATTCTGAAGAAAAAAGGCACTTTTTCAGAAACAGCAAAGGGGGAAAACAAAGAAAATGATGAGAACAGAGAAAATTATTGAATTACTGACTTTGGATAGATTGATTTATAATTAAAATTGCCTAATTGATTTAGGGAACTATTGGCTGTTATTGGAACCACATACCATGAAAGCACGACCTAGAATTTTATAAATAAGTATTCATATTGAGGAGAAAGGACAAAATTTGGAATTTAGTAAAAAAATTACAAAAATGAATATTGGATATTGTTACGAACATTAAAAGTCGCTTCCCGGCAATGTTAGTCTTATGTTTCGAAGAGAGTTCTATAGGGATATGTAGAAGAATGTTGGGGGAATGGAGCCAGTAACCTTGGCGACCATTTTGGCATCTTGGCGACGAAATGTGGGATCTCAAAAGTACTGAAGTTTTCTTGATATCTCTATTAGGGGCCGAGATCTGGATTTATCCAAATGATTCCATTTGACGTCACGGCCTGTTGGAGAGACTTTAAATAGACCGTGCTTGGATGACAGAGGGAGTGTGTGTGTTGATAGACTTTGAACGTTTTGATCGACTGAACGTCTTTGGAGTGCGAACGTTCCTGAAGAATCACTTTGGAGATTCCACTGCAGTCCGAGCTGGGAAGCTGGGAAGCTGGTGAGCTGAGTGCTGTTGAAATTGCTGTTACAGTCATTATTAGTGAATCGCTGTCTGTGTTGCTAGATCTAGAAGTGCTGTTACTGTTATTGCTAGTGATTTGTTGTCTGTTTGTGTTGCTGGTGGGCACTGGTGCAAATTTAACTATTCTGAGAGCAAACGTGGCTCAGAAATTAAAGAATCAACTTATTTACACGACTCTTAACATTTGTTTAACGACTACCAATGGTGAAAAAGCAGGAATACGCGGGAAACTGAATGCATCAATTGAATGTGGATCCAGAAAATACCAACACAGAGTTTACGTAGCCTATATCACCGAACCATGCATTCTCTGCTTAAAATTTCTTAAAAATCTTAACCTTACCACTGACCTGGAGCAGAATTATATGCGGACAGGAGGAGAGGAAATTCCTTTGTTATCAGCCAGTGAACAGCATCGCAAAGGAACCTCTCACGGATATGCAGATCTCTCTCGAAGGACCTGTATTGAGAGTCGCGAACATTACTAGAATACCGACAAGCAGTTGGGAATGGAAACGGATATTTCAATGAAGGCTTTGACAACTGAGGATACCTGGTCTTCAAATTATATCCAAAAAGCACAGTTTTGAAAGAGCCACACATTAAACAAATTCTGGATAAGAAACTAAAGTCGGCGGACCGACCATCTCGGCAAGAAATCTGTCAGGAGAGTCCTGCAACAAAGCGATACTGGGCTCTTCGGAACTCCTTATATCTTAAGGATGGTGTCCTTTATGGTAAATGGAAAAGTGATGATAGAAGCTCATGCCGATGGCAACTAATTCTCCCGAGGAGCAGAATTCAAGAAGTTCTGCGAGAGACTCATGACAATGCAAGTGGAGGACATTTTGGAATCATGAAGACCTTACGTAATACCTGGAAGCGATTTTATTGGAACAATCCCGAAAAGGGCCAAAACAGATCACGACATGTCAGTGACTGGATGGACTTTATCCGAGAAGCTTTCTGATGAAACGCCGAGATCCTCCTGTAACATCCTCTTTGGACGAACGGCCTCTACGCCTTCCTCGCTGAACGAAAACTGTAATAAGAAACGTTGGAAAAGCTTACAGACGTCTGACAGAGAGAGAAATAAACTGTTCAGGGAACGAAAAAAGACTCGCTACGACTGCGGAGCAACAGACCACCCTTTCGAGGATGGTGATCTAGTCTGGGTGTATAACCCGAAACTACGGGGTCTGATTCCGAAGCCACGACAGAACTGAGAAGGACTTTACACTGTCGTCAAGAAACTGAACGGTGCTGTCTACATAGTTAAGAGGCCGTCCAACGCCGAGCCAAAGGACATTTACATTAATCGTCTAGCTCTATATCGAACTACCGATCATAGTTCTATGTATTGAGACTGACAGGACGTAAATCTGTGAAGAAGGGAGCAATGTTATGAACATGGAAAGTCGTTTCCCAGCTATGTTAGTCTTATGTTTGGGAAGAGAGTTCTAAAAGGATTTGTATTGAAATGCTGTGGGAACGGAGCCATCGACCTTGGCGACCATTTTGTTAACTTGGCGACGAAACGTGGGATCTAAAAAGTGCTGGAATTTTCTTTATATCTCTATTAGGGGCCGAGATCCAGATTTATCCAGATCATTTCATGTGACGTCACGACCTGTCGGAGAGACTTTAAATAGACCGTGCTCGGATGACAGAGGGAGTTTGTGTTGATCGACTTTGAACGTGTTGATAGACTTGACGTCTTTGGAGCACGCATTTGAAGAATAACTTCGGAGATATGTCTGCATTGCAAGCTGGAAAGCTGGCGAGCTGAGCGCTATTGAAAGTGCTGTTACTGTCATGATTAGTGAATTGCCGCTTGTGTTGCTAGATCTGGAAGTGCTGTTACTGTTATTGCTATTGATTTGTTGTCTGTCTGTGTTGATAATCTGTATAAGTACTATTGTTCCTTATACCTGTGCTTCGGAATAGTCGTGAATAAAGTGTCATTCTACGCTATCCTGCTTGTTGGACTGTTTCCGACTTACAGCCACAGGACGATTTTTGTAACAATATGTAAGCCGCTAGGTCGTAGTTAATATATTTGAAGTTGAAAAATTACAAAATAGCAGTTAAATTTTCGTTAATTATAGAAAATCATGTCGGATGGCGACGACGACTTTCTGTCGTTACGTACAGGCTGAAATAGCGCCACTACAAGTGGAAATATCTCCAGTGAATGAATTTGTTTAGACAATATTGGAAAACGAGGCTGAAGATTTCTAGGAGTCAGCGGTTTAAACACCATTTAAAGTTTTGAAATTCCTAGATGGGCTGTCTGTGAAAACCTTTGGTGAAGAAAACCGTAACAAATTACGTGAATCTATGACAGACTTTTTGGCGGATTTCGCCAGGGCTCAAGGGATGTAGTCACTGATTTTGGGAAAGCTAAACGAGAAAACTGATATATGGGATTTTAAATTGGAAATATTGCAGGGGGAAAGTTTTGAACTATCCCCTATGAATTTTGTAGCGGTAGTTACCAAGTAGGACCTATAGTAAGTTCGAGAAGAAGACCCAGTGAAAAGGGGCACGTTGCATTAATCCAAAAAACGAATCAACTCCTACTGATTTAAAGACTAATATTCAATCTGCCATAGAATCCTTCTGCTCTTAGAGTTGGTGTCAAAAACATAAGAAACATTAATATAGGTGGCATAACTATTGAAGTAACTAGTCAGCATGAGATAATACCAAAGTAGGAAATTGAAAATAATGATGTGCTGGAGGAAAATGTCTTAATTCGACAGCCAATGAAGGTAAATCCAAAGATTGTAATATCTAGTGTTGAAGAAAATATAGATGTAATATAAGGAATTGAATTAATAAAGCATCAAACGAAAGTTTAAAAGACACAGAAAATAAACACGAGCATGAAATAAAAACCAAGAAAGGATGATATTGGATAATTTCCTGGTACCCTGAATCTTTTAAAAGATTATAAAAATTGGCAAAATAAACTGTGGGTGGTATAGATTGCTTATAACGGAGTATATTAGAAGTATGTAGTGCTATCACTGCTACAGAAACGGCCACTTTGAGTAAAATACCCATACGAAGTCAAGTTTCAGTGCAAATGCACAAGGTGTAGCGGAGTACATTACAAAGCAGAGAATTACAAAGAAGAGGAATGCTGTTGAAACTGCAAGTGGATTATCAACAAATACAAATCTAAAATAGCCCCGAAAAATAACGTCAAAAGCAGAGAGTGTTATCTACAAAAGGAGAGATCTTGGATAGGCTTAACACTGACAAAAAATATTGACTTGAGAAAAATTGTGAATTGGGTAATAAATACTGATGAAACTTTGTTTGATCAAAGGTTAATAACATTTCAAATAACCTTAGATAGTGTAAAATTTAAAAGAAACAAAAAATGAAAGCTGGGAAATCTAAGAATATTTCAGTTTAGAAGAGACATTCGAATTTTGATAGAATCCTTTGAAATAATTAGTGCAAATGTAAAGGATGCTGATGAACTTCTGAAAGACTTCAACGAGAGACTGAATTTTAATTTGCAAAATAAATCAAAAATCGAGGAGGATTAAAAGGGCAAAATATTTAAATTTTTGGTCCCGATAAAACTTGAAGTGACGAGGAGTATGCAGTTAGAGTTCCCATCTCAGCCGAAGTCATGCGGAACTCCTGATGGTGAAACACGAAGCGGCCCCGCCCAGCACGATAGCACAAATCAGCACTTGATGAGGAATAGTCAGAGCCCTTTGGCCCTGTTATCAAAAGACAACAGAGGAAGGGAAAGAAAGAGACGTCTATTATTTTTCAAACATGAAGAGGCAAAATACAAAAAAATGATAATTGAGGTCAAAAGGGAATGTTTTATAACATTCTTAGATATCTCAAAAGAACAATGTAGGCCTGGCAAGGAACATTATTAAAGATAAAAATGTTGACATCAAAATTCAAAGGATAAGGAAAGATAATGGTGAATTTACAAATGATTTTCAAGCAGAGATTATATAATAACTAAGCAATTTCCAAAAGCTTATTCAAAGATCGACTAGGACTGAAGCAGAAATAAGGATTTGGTAAGTCCTGAATTCAAAAAGGAAGGAATCGAAGATTGCATAAAAGGTTTGAAAAAGTATAGTGCACCAGGGCATGATGGATGATCTGTCGAGATTCTTGAGGAGTTATTTTACGCTGATAGAAATTGGCTCGCGAAATTAATGAATACGTGTTTAGAATTAGGCTACTTCTATAAAACACATGGAAAATGGCGGAAATAGTTCTTATCCCAAAGGAGAGTAAAAACTTGAAGAGATACAGAGATATGCCGTCTCTAAATTGGAGAGAGGTTCTGGATAAATTACTCACAAATTATACTGTTGTACTAATTGGAGAGTTATAAAATTTATTTTTAACTAGAACCAATATGGATTTAGAAAAGACAAAGGTTCAATAACAGTGTTCAATGAGGTTGAAAAATATGTTGAGAGTTCCAGAAAAGTTATATAACTTAATCAATTGTTTTCTACAGGATTGATCTGTGCTTCTCAAAAATGGAGAATATGATGAGGGCGTACCTCAAGGCTCCAGTGCTGGACGAGCCCTTTCGTTGATTATTCTGAATGAATTACTAGATATGATACTAACACATGAACGTTTGTGAGTAAACAAGTCCAAGGCGTCTTAATTGTTTACTGACCAGAGTAAGAAAACAATGTCTTTGCTGGGAAATTGGACTAGGAAGTACAAGCTTTCAGTTTTATAAAGTCAAAGTACATCATGTTTAGAGTTCAGAAAGATATCTCTCAATTTCCTGCAATAAAACTGTATAATGAGAGGATATCTTTCTGAAGAAAGTTAAAATATCTGGGGATAAACTTTGACCCGAACTTCAGTTTTCTGCCACACCTGAACGAGAAACAGAGGAAAAAATGAAATATTAATGGTAAAATTAGAAGAATAGTAACCCTAGTAGCAAAATGTCATCGGCCATTGAAAGGCCTGTCATCGAAACCCGATCACACAATGATCGGCCGATGAACGGATTCTTATCGGACAGGGATGAATTCTCATAGGTAATTGCTCTGAAATGTATCATCGGCGATAGTTGCATCCGATCATCGATATCCGGTGAGTTTTGCTAGACGATACGATAGAAAACCGAGCAGTGCGGTTTCATGGCGATAAATTTCCGATAACTTTTAAATGAATACACAAACAGATTAGGATGTGTGCACGATGAAAAATTGGTTGTTCAGATAAATGATTGTTTTGTTTTAATGAAAAAAGATGGCCAGTAAATTTTAGGTTGGAAAGGTTTTGGCAATAAGCACATGGATATCAAAAAATACCCAATTATCAATATTTTTCATTTATGAGATGCCAACGTTAACCAGTGGCGGCGCTAACAACTTGGGGCCCCCGCAAAATGTTTTAGGGGCCCTCCTCAAAAACTAATGCATGATGCTTTTGCATAGTTCACTTTACCAGCTATTTAAAAAATTATAATTATATTAGGGAAGTTGTGATACTTTAAATTCAAAGTTAGTATGACAAAACTTTCCAAAATTATACAGCTGATTTATTTGACATTTATTATGAACTCTCCAGTGATGACTCACAAAATATAGTAAAAATGTTTGTTTGTTATTTTTCGGAAAGAAAAACCTTTATGTTCTAGTTCATAAAATTATTAAAATAAAGTTTCTGTGATGCAGACAATTTTTAATTTGATGCTTCAATAAAAATTGTCCGAATTTTCTTTTTCTTTCACTTAGATGGAGAATTGGGCATAACTGTTTTTGGTTTAATGTGTTAGTTATAAGCTGCAAAGCTCCAAGAACAATAAATTTTAATATTTGATAAGATTTAACTCATGATAAAAATTGTAAATCATCTATAATATTATGGTTGACAGAATTGCTTATAAATATATTTTTTGCTAGCGTAAAACGTTAATTTTCAGTCCCCTGTTAGAGGCCCTTATGTCCCGGGGCCTCCTCGCACTCTATATGGTCCCCAGTGCAAATAACCGATATGTTTTTAGCGTACAAATCAAAGCTTTCAGCATAAATGAGCTTCATGCCAACATTCAAAGAAACAAATCAGATTTTTGGTAGGAGGTGCAAAGCCCTGCATAAGCAAGTTTTATACAAGGAAAATTTATGCACATTGAAAAAAGGAATTTTAACAATTTTTATATTTAAGTGAAGACATTCTGCACATATAACTTTTAAATCGTTCCGCTTTTTCCGAAAAAGCTATTTTATTGCTTTTGCTATTTTTAACAGTATATTTATAATGTTTGAAATGTTGCCCCTACTAGTGTGGGCAATGCTGAAATCAGTGCCATATTCTGGGCAAAATGAATAATTTTCTAATTTACATGATCGCCTTAGAAAAGCAAAAACAATAACCAACATATTTTATCGTATTGCACCTTGAATGCAAAAGAGCCACAAGTGCGAAAATACTGTATTGAATGTAATAGAGCCAGAAGTGCTAAACATTTTTATTTTTCAAATTTAAACGAGCATAAACAACAGAGAAACAGCATTCCAAATTTTCACACTTGCGGCCCTCTTGCATTCAAGGTGCGATATGCACAATTGTGTAAATTAATAAACTAATACTAATCTTTCCTTCTAATAACGTTTTCATTCCTTACACAGCAGTAAACATTACAATATTGCACTCAAGATGTCTATAAATCTGTATATTTCTAGAAAGATTAAAAAAGAGAATTGCAAAAAGTAAACTTTACACTTTTATTTTACACATATATTTTTATTTATGATGATTTTACACTTTTATTTATGTTTGCATTGAACATGCTCCGAGATTCCTTCCTCCGCCCCTATCTTTGACATGTATAAGCCATTTTTTAGTAACATCTTGGACTTCCACTTCTGTGGCAGCCTAAAAGATATGACTTCTCATGGCACCTATTAAAAACATCAATGTACCATTATTAATTTACAACAATTATATATAAATCATACATTCATTTGAAGAGATAAATCACTCAACAAATTTATAAACTCCAGGCAAGTTTCTGAATGAAAGTTCTTTGGAACCATGCAAACACTCAAAAGATAATTAACCAAATTATTCTGGGATGTGGAGAACTGGTCTCTGGCTTCATATGTTTCTTAAGAGAAGGAGGGGGGATTAGTGTTTCCTTCCCAGGAAGTTCCAAAAGGAATCATCAAACCAAATATGAAAATTAAAAATAATAACACACAAAATTCAAAATCCGATCCCTTTATATTAAGTTCAAAACCCTTAAAATTTAAAGTAACATTTTTTCTGCATTTTATTGAAATGCCCCTGCGTTTACCCACAAAAACATGAAACATGAATGACATACTTGCAATAAGCTAGGAAATGTTTGAGACTGTAGGCAGATTAGACAATGTGCTTTATAGATTATATATAAAGTAGATAAAACTTTCTCTTTAGTTTGGCCAGATAAAATATTTTGCTCAAGAGTTCAATATGAAATCCACTATCGAACTCCAAAGATTTGACAGGTACGCCCATCATCAAAAGCCAAAATTTTGGATGGATAACAAGTAATCACACTATTACAATACAAAACATGCTGCAGCAATATCCGCTCCCATTTTCTAAAGTATCATATTAGCCACAGAAACCCAGATAACACACACACATATATATATAAATATATATATATATATATATATATATATATATATATATATATATATATGGTATCAGACATCAAGCTTATAACCATCCAGAAAGTACAAAAAAATTACCAAAAATCAACTTGTTTATGAGATTGAATGTTGAAAAGCCCAAATTCACACTCCTACTTCCCTTCCAACGACAAATCAGCTGGCTGAGAATCCTCAATACCGCTTAGAAAATCACACTAAAAGAATGAAAATTGTTTAATTGCATGATTTGACAGTGTTCTTTAATTTAAAATTTTGATGATTCCTGTTAGATTGCAAAAATTGCATCTACATCATTTTTTCGGTTTTATCAGTATTTTTAATTATTTAAATCTTCACCAACAAAGTTTCTTTCATCTCGTGTGGCATTTCTGACAACTTTTGAAATTCAAACGGTAATTTTTAGCAGTTTCATTAATTATATAAATTTTTCTTAATTATTTACTTTGTATTCGACTCAAATATTAATTGTCTTAACTTTTGTTGTCTTTTCCATTATTGTATCAACTTTATTAATTTATATATCAAAATTTTTTCAACGGGACTATTTACACGCCATCTTGGTTCGCGTACGAATTTTGGCGTTATTTGGCTTTGGCGTCTTTCACTGGAAGCGTTTTCCGTTATGTAATTTTTTTCCTTTGTGTGATTTAAAAATTTTTTAACGGGTACAAACTTTCTCGGAGTGGTGGCACCTGCGTTTGGGCCCCGATGGCCGTTTGGCCTCTCGGTGCTTGCCTTTTGCAATTTATTACGTTGTTCCAAAGAGAAAGAAAAGCTTCATTTTTGTGTAAGATGTCTCCATGACAGTATGCATGAGAGAAATTTGTGAATTTCTCAGGACGCAATCGAATACAGTCTGATCTGCTGCTGACTTTGTTTCTGCACGTTTTGCAACTGTGTGTTTCGTATGTGAGCTTTACAGAAAAAGTTTGCGAAAGTAGACGAAGTATGTTTGTGCCTTTTTGAAAAATTAAAAACAGCAATTACTTTCCTGTGTATAAAGTTCTGCCACCGTGTTATGCTTCTAAGTTTGTTTGTGCGGTTGTCGTCTTTTAAATTTCCGTTGCTTAAGAACGAGTGATGCAACTTGTGAAAGTATATAATACAAAGTATGTGTGTAGGAAAGCGTTACCAAGTCCACAGTAATTCTGGGAAAACTTGGTTTTCCATGATAAATTGACTGCAAGTGATGAGGCTATACCTTGAGGTGTGTTACTTCAACTGATTCAAGAATTTTTTCTTTTGAGTCAACGAACATAATGAGCACATATCGAATAAATTCAGTACCTTCCAAGGTACATGATTGCAAGTCTGGTTTAACTCTCATGCAGTACAAATGCAATTCATAATGGTCATTGTGAAAGGGTAATTTTTTACATTTGCGAATTTGTCTAAGATTTTGCTAAAAATATATATACATATATATGTAATCTGTTTTATCTTTTTTTGATTGCAGAATGTCTTTTGGGTTGTGAAAGTCGTTCTTCGATTATTACTCTAAAACCGGCTCCGACATAGAAAATCGCTAGTGCTTTCCCCCTCGCTCAGAAAAGGCGAAGCGTTTCAGCTGCTTGTCAAGGTCGTGTTGTGGTTTAAACTTTTCAATTATAATTTGAGTGGTCACTCGTCTTTGGGGGACAAAATTTACAGGGAAAGGAATAAGGTTATTCCTGAGAACCAGAGATATCAGGAACGCTTGGTGATGGTGAACAATAAACTATATCATTGATTTAAATATTTAGATGTTTCACTGCAAATTTAACAACGAGCAAAAAACTAATAGAATTCTCAAAACTGACCTAAAGTTTCGTGAAACCAGGTAACTCTCTCATATTTACTGCGATCTTTAACAATTAATTGTTACTGGTTCGCATGACAGGGTTTGAATTTTATAAACTTGCTTGATGAAATATGAAATAAGTTCATATAAACTTTTAAAAGTGCTTTTATTAAGATGCAATAAAAACTAAAAATTAATTTTTTCTATTTGCAAGTTTTTAAAATTTAGTTTTATCTAAATAATAAAAGAGTGGCAAATCTTAATATGAATAAAAGTCATTGTACATATGTATGTTCCACATCTCCTCCTAAACCACCTGACCGATTTTAACTAAACTTTGAATACTTATTATTTAAGACAAGAGGAAGATTACTCTCAACTTTTCAAAGAGCAAAAGATAATAATATATCCAGTTGAATAAAATTTTGCCATTTTCCCGCAGTAACTTCAGAGCAATTTATCCCCTACGAAATATATTTTTATATCATCTTAAATTTCAAAATTTCTACCTTTTCAATGATCCCAATTTTGTTTATGTGCTTGTTTTCCTTTAGGTTTAATAAGTTTTTCAAAATGTAATTAAAAAATAATTGAATAGATGCAGATCATTTTGAAATAAGCAAATTTATAGATACTTCGGTGTGACTTTGAACTACTTAAACATTTTTTTAAGCAGAAAAAAAATAAAAATTAACCCTCTGAAATCCACAGTGCTTTGAAATCTACTTCTTTTGAAACGAAAACCCAGAACGGCCGAGGGCAGAAATGAAGTAAGTAAACATTTCCCTCCCCCTTCTGGGAAGCAAGAGGTCATTTGCGTTGTGGGGGGTTCTTTTATCGTCTCCTTTATCGTATCCAAACCCTTGTTGACTATATAGGGGTCGTTTTCAAATTGTGATAAACTATATATTTTCAGTAAAATATTTTCTGAAAGCTTTATTTTTACTGCTGTATATGATTATAACAGTAAAAGACAAATTTCATGTGGAAACATGATATTAGATATTAATGATCATGCAGGTACCATTTTGAAATCATTGCTGCGTCAGAAAAATTTGATCATTTAGGAGTTATAATTTTTCTTATTTACATTCTACATAACTCACTGTAAACACGCAATATATTATATTTATTAAAACATAAAATAATTTTAATTTATTTAATTATAAATAAATTTATTTTCAGAGCAATTCCAGCTCAGATTTATTTATTAAAATCTAAGAAAGAAAAAAGTTCAAATGTTGGAAACTATCATTAAGATAAACATATAAGTATAAAAATTATTTCCAGAGTAAATAAATCAAAATTTGGTAAAATTTTAGAATTTAAAATTACAAAGCAGAACAAAAGAGGTGGCACCGGACAGAGAATATTTACTTGGGCATGATATTCTCTTTTTAGGTGAAACTTACTATTTATAAATATTGTTGGCATACTGCTGAATGTAACGAAGTCATTACCTGTCCTTTCCCTTCCAAATGCCTTTTGAAAAAACACAATTGTTATTAAACACAATATGTAAATGCTGCGAAGGAAAGAAAAATGTCGAATTTTACTGAATGAAACAATTAAACCCTGGATTTTCTAATCAACGGGTTTTTTTAATTGCACTTAAGCAGCACTCTGAATACATAATATCTGCCGATATTCAAATTATCTGTAAGATTTTTTTTTTGAAGTACGAATATTTAATTCATTGGATTCATAATGGAGACTGCTTAAAGTATTGGTAGGAAAAATATTTAGGTTTGAAAAATACTTTATATTGTTACAAAATATATCAATGCATTTTAAATTTTATCTGTAAGACATTTAAAAGAACCAATATTTTAGTCATTGTATTCATAATTAAGACTTTAAAATACTGCTTGGAAAAAGACATGCAATAAGCACAGTTTTTATTTTAAAAAATCAGCATATTTTTTACATACTTTCCGATGTTGGTTTTATATTAAAATATATTTAAAAAATTTCCACTCTTAAATTCATTAAATCTAAATAGGATTCATCAATATAATCAAACGATATCTTATTAATTTATTCCTGATATAAAATTTTCCAATATTCAGGCATTTTAGCAGTTAGCAAGTAGAAAGAGTAATATAAATTAAGCATCTGCCCTCGAAGACTTACTGGAGATGTCAATCAAGAATGACAGTGGGAGGGGAAACAACCATTGTTAAAAAGATAAGATTGCTCCGCGCCGTTTCCCGACCCTTTTGAAAAGGTGAAGGCAATAAGCATGCGAGAATTCGGCCGCTCGGCCGTTTGTCCGGCAGTTTGCATGAAGGGCCGGTAAAGCCGTTGTGACAGTCAGAGGGGTTAAGCAAGATTTTGTCATTTTTGGACGATATCTTTCCAAAATATGAAGTCAAAAAATATTTTTGCACAATTTTAAAGTTAAAAAAATTAGCTTTTCAGTGACACAAATTTCATTTGCGTTTAATCTATTTCTTTAACTTTTTAAATAAATTTGTCAATATTAATAATTACACACAATTTGCAATAATATATTTTTTGTTGAATAGCAGGAATACATACGAAGGAATGTTTCCAGAACGCATTAACAAAATTCTAGAAGAACACTAAAAGAAAAGTTTCAATGAAGACAATTCACAGACTTGAGTAAAAATTTTTATCAGGAACAACTATTGATTTTGTTTATTTTCATGCTTTTTAAATATGAAAATTTTTCTATTTAATTTTTTGTTCCAAAACGTCTATTAAAACCTTTCTTATTCCTTACCATTTGTGAAAAAAGTTGAAGTACTTTTATAACAAATATTAATAACTTATGGAGAAAATTAGCTATAGTCAGATTTTTAAAATCGACTGGTTCAATTGATATTCTCATTTTAATTTAAAAAATACATTTCAGACGTTAAAAGAATTTTGTGCTTTACAGTATTTTATACAAAAGTAGTTTTCACATCATAATATTAGACATGAACGTATTTTAATCCCGAGCAACGCTGGGTATATCAGCTAATACCTTTTATATAAAAGTCATTGTGTGTGTATGTTCCACGTCTCCTTCTAAGCGACTCAACCGATTACAGCCAAATTTTGCACACTTATTATTTAAAACAAGGGGAGCATCATTGTAACTTCGGAGCAATTTGTCTCACAGAAATATTTGTTATACCATCGTTAACCAAAAATCTTTACCTTTTTAATGATACTAATTTTATGTATGTGTAATTTTTCCTTCAACTCTTACTATTGTTTTTTAAATTTACGCGTTCTCTGTATGTAAAAAGGTGTATTTTTATGACAAGAAACAACATTTGTACAGAAATAGCCTCTAATGATTGCCCACTCTTTTAGCCACATGGTAAACATGTGTTCGCGATCTATTGATAGAAAAATGCAATTATTTGTGAATTGTTGCCTGAACTCAAATTGTGGTGGAATGCTGCAAACGTACGCAATGGGCAAGAACAAATTTGCCCGTATAATATTGTTCAAGCTCCCTCTCTCTACTATTGTTGGCCCCCTCAATTGTTACGGCGTTTGCTTTGTTTGTTGAGCTTACCTTGATGCCATTGTTGGAACTATACATAAAACTGCAAATCACACTGTTGATAGACTCACACTGATTGATTGTGTGAAAAAGGGATTATTCTTAATTCTTTTCAACCTGTGTAAATGGGACGTTATAATAGCTAAAACCATTGAAACAGGCCATACTCCTGATGTCATTCGACCTTCAAATCGACAGGGTAGTGGGGAAAATAACCCCTGTTGTTATCCGGAACAATAGGCACATGGGGAAGCGAAACTTACTCTGCCGGTTTTCAAACCATCCGTAAATTATTCTTGGAGCAATTTGTGTTTACCATTTAGCTATAGAGGTGCCGTTTACAAAGCATTCATCTGAAATATTTTTAACGTTCAATGGGTTAAATTTGGAAAATCGAGACAGCAAATAAAAAATAGGGCTAAGAAAAAACTCCTTGAAAAGTGGCAAGACAGATAAAGGAATATGGACAAGATAATTTTTTCCCGAAGGTTGATAATAAGAGAATTAAGGGAAGATTTTATATGAACCAATATATTCAGGTCATGGTGTATTCCCAGCCCACCAGGTAAGATTCTTTCGTGAAAATGATATGTGCATCTGTGGCAGGGAACAAGGAACAATTACACACGTAATAAAACCATGTAAAAAATAGAACAATGAAAGAAGTAACTGGCCTGGAGTATGGAATGAACTGACAACTGAGAAAATAATGAGTATTCCGAAATGTAGACATCACGTTGCTGAAATTTTGGAAGAACTATTGACTTATGTGCCGCATGAACATAAGTCAGTTATTTCAGATGGTTTTTTCAGGAAGTCGCTGAACAATTATATCCTGTACTGATAATTGTGAATGTAACTAAATATAAAATGATTAACAAGTGATGTCGTTGGTGAAGTCGATGGTTTACAGAAGGAGGATGGGTTTAAGTGGGCCTATCTTTATGGTGGATGAAATGCTCTTAGGCCACTCATACCACACCGTTGACACCGGAGGAGTTCCGCAGAGCCGTATGCTGGTCACTGTATCTTACAAATATTGACCTGCGCCACGAACTGGGGGGGGACTGCTTTGTTGCGGCCAATCACTTCTCCCGTGTGACCCTTTGGTCAAGACGAAGAGTAATCTTACAATGCTAAAATATTCAGTGCCAATGACGCCAACTCTGGATTTTGACAGATAATGTTGCATACTGTGTCTTCTGCAATATTAACATTAATCACTCCATTTGGTCGCTTCAAATTTAAATGTCTTCCATTTGGTATCAGCTCTGCTCCTGAAGTTTTTCAGCAAAGGATAAGAGAATGTCTCCAAGGTCTGAATAGACTAGTTGGGCTGATGGATGAATTTGTGGTGTATGGCGAGTCTGAACAAGAACATGATAGAAAATCTACTCCGATCTAGCCGAAGCCTTACGGATTTACTTAATTGTCATGTTCATTTGTTTATATTACAATAGAATTCATAAAACAATAATTACATTCAACATAAAAAATTCTAAATAAGTATTTAAAGTTTGATTAAACATTGTATTCTCCAACTTTGAAAAAAACTTGACTTAACCCTCCAGACGGCAGGAATTCAGATTGCTATGTTTAACGAAATTGTCTGGACGAAAGAGTAGCTTTCCTCTCAACTGTGTCAGGTTTTGGAAAAAAATTGCCTTCCCTTCTGTGGTGATTTCCGCACCGTAGGGGGCTATTAGAACCGTCTTCGGCGGCACTGATAGGTGAATTCTATTGCTTCATCGCCTCAATCTTTGAGAGAGATCCATTGTGAGAGGTCCTTTCTATATTAAAACAATAATTTAATTTTTAAATTCACATTCATTAATAATCAAGATATAAAACTTGATAAAATGTAATAGGAATAATCAAACAAAAGACATTTTTTAAACTTGTCCTTTCTCTTCGTATTCTAGGTGATTATCAACAAATACTTAACACTATAGACAGATTAAAATACTAACTATAACAAGACATTTCAGTATTCAGATTTACTAAAACCATATTCTTTGAAAAAGAAAAAAAGTATGATTATCTAAAATTTAGAATAATTTATGAGTAAATTTTTACATTCACGAGAGGAAATTTTTTAAGCAAAATAATCTGAATCTTACGTATTATAGTCTTATCTGAAATACAATATACCTGAAATAGAAATCTTAAATATAATGTTTGCTCATAATATATAATTCATAATGTATAATTCAAAATTTAATGTAAACACAAACTTTGAAAATATATATGGAAGAGTAAATATAGGTTGGCTGTGTTGATTTGAGTCATGAAGTGAACTATACTGTGTATAAATACAAATTCATTGTGAACACATTGGCGTGTGTTCCCTGAACAATAAAATATAGAAAACATGATGATCTAGATAAGATTTATTCCTCTATCCAGTTAATTCTGCAGAAACAGCAGGCTGCAAAATCACACAGTACCTGAAAGAACAAACAAAATCTACTAGAATCCATTTATATAAATAAATTTCTATTTATAAATGCGCTGCTCAATTTACATGCATTATTAATATGAATGAAATATTCACTTAAGAGGGTATCTAATCAAGAACTAATAATTAGAATTCTAAGTTATAAACAAAGTAATTAACTTTCTTGTGTCAAGTTGTGATAATTAAAACAGATAAAAAAAATGATATTTTAAATAAAATACTAGCTAATATGCTTATTTATATATATAAACTTCCTTTATTATATTTATACAAAGAGTATGAAAAGTCTAATTTTGTCTGGAAAATCCCTACATTAAAAATGAATATTAATAAAAACCAAAAGAATCATCTGAAAATGGAAGTGAAATTCACGCAAATAAAGGTTATATATGGTGATTTATTTATAAAATTCTACAAACTTATAGTAGCTAAAAAATTAGTGTAACATTGTATTATATGTAATAACAAATCATATATATGGCAAATTAACTTCTTGTGTCAAGTTGTAAAAATTAAAACAAATCAACATATATTAATATTCTATATAAAATTTTAGCTAATACGCTTACTAGGTAAACTTCCTTTTTTTATCTATACAAACTAGGGGGCTCTGCCCAATGCTCGCTGAAGCTCGCCAACGCCCAGGAGGATTGCGCTGCAATCCTCTGGGGTTTGATATGTAAACGCTGCTCGCTTCGCTCGCTGCAATGAAAACACTGGGTGTCCTAGCACAGTTGTTATAAAATATTTATATATATATAACACCTCCTGCTCTCTCCGGTCATCAACATCCAAGAATCACGTTGTGATTCTTTCGGGATCACTATGTGATACCAGCTCACTTCGCTCGCTTGCCGTACAGTTATACGTTTCTGCTAGTACTAGGAAATCATAAGTACATTAATTACTAAAAGTAAATTTAAATTATTTGAAATTGCATGAAATCGTAAAATTAATTTTTCATCAGTTTCTACAATTAAAATCTTCTGATAGCACAGCATATGTAAATGTTAGATAGAAATTTGAAAGTTAATAATTATAATTCAAAGATGATTAAAAATCATAATTATTTTCATTAATCAGAAATCAGTCATTTAAAACTTCTTGGCATACACTTTTGACTTTTTATTCAACAGTTTATTTCAACATAACTTCATTCCACCAAACTATTAAATTTAAAACTAATAAGATAGACTTTTCCAAACCTTCAAGATAAATTTTTAAAAATTGCTTGTTCCACTAAAATGTCAAATGTACCCTCTATACAATGAAATGTAATTCAGAAATGCTTCCCCACATGTATATGTACTTATTCCAATAATTATTGAGTCAAGATATATATAGTGTATTTCTCACTGTAGTCATTTCTGTTTTAAATTTCAGAAAATTCTAGTTTTCGTAGAATGATATAACCCATCTCGCAACCTTTCAGGTAAAAAAGAACAGTTTAAAGAAAAAAATTGGCTTGAGCCATGTTCATATTAAATATTCAAAATTAAAACCCATGATAATTATTTACTTTCAGCCTTTTATAATTGATAAGATAGCTTTTTTCACAAAATTTTCCAAAATC
>BGPR01026694.1:0-21328 GCA_013235015.1 Araneus ventricosus | reverse complement strand
GATTTTGGAAAATTTTGTGAAAAAAGCTATCTTATCAATTATAAAAGGCTGAAAGTAAATAATTATCATGGGTTTTAATTTTGAATATTTAATATGAACATGGCTCAAGCCAATTTTTTTCTTTAAACTGTTCTTTTTTACCTGAAAGGTTGCGAGATGGGTTATATCATTCTACGAAAACTAGAATTTTCTGAAATTTAAAACAGAAATGACTACAGTGAGAAATACACTATATATATCTTGACTCAATAATTATTGGAATAAGTACATATACATGTGGGGAAGCATTTCTGAATTACATTTCATTGTATAGAGGGTACATTTGACATTTTAGTGGAACAAGCAATTTTTAAAAATTTATCTTGAAGGTTTGGAAAAGTCTATCTTATTAGTTTTAAATTTAATAGTTTGGTGGAATGAAGTTATGTTGAAATAAACTGTTGAATAAAAAGTCAAAAGTGTATGCCAAGAAGTTTTAAATGACTGATTTCTGATTAATGAAAATAATTATGATTTTTAATCATCTTTGAATTATAATTATTAACTTTCAAATTTCTATCTAACATTTACATATGCTGTGCTATCAGAAGATTTTAATTGTAGAAACTGATGAAAAATTAATTTTACGATTTCATGCAATTTCAAATAATTTAAATTTACTTTTAGTAATTAATGTACTTATGATTTCCTAGTACTAGCAGAAACGTATAACTGTACGGCAAGCGAGCGAAGTGAGCTGGTATCACATAGTGATCCCGAAAGAATCACAACGTGATTCTTGGATGTTGATGACCGGAGAGAGCAGGAGGTGTTATATATATATAAATATTTTATAACAACTGTGCTAGGACACCCAGTGTTTTCATTGCAGCGAGCGAAGCGAGCAGCGTTTACATATCAAACCCCAGAGGATTGCAGCGCAATCCTCCTGGGCGTTGGCGAGCTTCAGCGAGCATTGGGCAGAGCCCCCTAGTTTGTATAGATAAAAAAAGGAAGTTTACCTAGTAAGCGTATTAGCTAAAATTTTATATAGAATATTAATATATGTTGATTTGTTTTAATTTTTACAACTTGACACAAGAAGTTAATTTGCCATATATATGATTTGTTATTACATATAATACAATGTTACACTAATTTTTTAGCTACTATAAGTTTGTAGAATTTTATAAATAAATCACCATATATAACCTTTATTTGCGTGAATTTCACTTCCATTTTCAGATGATTCTTTTGGTTTTTATTAATATTCATTTTTAATGTAGGGATTTTCCAGACAAAATTAGACTTTTCATACTCTTTGTATAAATATAATAAAGGAAGTTTATATATATAAATAAGCATATTAGCTAGTATTTTATTTAAAATATCATTTTTTTTATCTGTTTTAATTATCACAACTTGACACAAGAAAGTTAATTACTTTGTTTATAACTTAGAATTCTAATTATTAGTTCTTGATTAGATACCCTCTTAAGTGAATATTTCATTCATATTAATAATGCATGTAAATTGAGCAGCGCATTTATAAATAGAAATTTATTTATATAAATGGATTCTAGTAGATTTTGTTTGTTCTTTCAGGTACTGTGTGATTTTGCAGCCTGCTGTTTCTGCAGAATTAACTGGATAGAGGAATAAATCTTATCTAGATCATCATGTTTTCTATATTTTATTGTTCAGGGAACACACGCCAATGTGTTCACAATGAATTTGTATTTATACACAGTATAGTTCACTTCATGACTCAAATCAACACAGCCAACCTATATTTACTCTTCCATATATATTTTCAAAGTTTGTGTTTACATTAAATTTTGAATTATACATTATGAATTATATATTATGAGCAAACATTATATTTAAGATTTCTATTTCAGGTATATTGTATTTCAGATAAGACTATAATACGTAAGATTCAGATTATTTTGCTTAAAAAATTTCCTCTCGTGAATGTAAAAATTTACTCATAAATTATTCTAAATTTTAGATAATCATACTTTTTTTCTTTTTCAAAGAATATGGTTTTAGTAAATCTGAATACTGAAATGTCTTGTTATAGTTAGTATTTTAATCTGTCTATAGTGTTAAGTATTTGTTGATAATCACCTAGAATACGAAGAGAAAGGACAAGTTTAAAAAATGTCTTTTGTTTGATTATTCCTATTACATTTTATCAAGTTTTATATCTTGATTATTAATGAATGTGAATTTAAAAATTAAATTATTGTTTTAATATAGAAAGGACCTCTCACAATGGATCTCTCTCAAAGATTGAGGCGATGAAGCAATAGAATTCACCTATCAGTGCCGCCGAAGACGGTTCTAATAGCCCCCTACGGTGCGGAAATCACCACAGAAGGGAAGGCAATTTTTTTCCAAAACCTGACACAGTTGAGAGGAAAGCTACTCTTTCGTCCAGACAATTTCGTTAAACATAGCAATCTGAATTCCTGCCGTCTGGAGGGTTAAGTCAAGTTTTTTTCAAAGTTGGAGAATACAATGTTTAATCAAACTTTAAATACTTATTTAGAATTTTTTATGTTGAATGTAATTATTGTTTTATGAATTCTATTGTAATATAAACAAATGAACATGACAATTAAGTAAATCCGTAAGGCTTCGGCTAGATCGGAGTAGATTTTCTATCATGTTCTTGTTCAGACTCGCCATACACCACAAATTCATCCATCAGCCCAACTAGTCTATTCAGACCTTGGAGACATTCTCTTATCCTTTGCTGAAAAACTTCAGGAGCAGAGCTGATACCAAATGGAAGACATTTAAATTTGAAGCGACCAAATGGAGTGATTAATGTTAATATTGCAGAAGACACAGTATGCAACATTATCTGTCAAAATCCAGAGTTGGCGTCATTGGCACTGAATATTTTAGCATTGTAAGATTACTCTTCGTCTTGACCAAAGGGTCACACGGGAGAAGTGATTGGCCGCAACAAAGCAGTCCCCCCCCAGTTCGTGGCGCAGGTCAATATTTGTAAGATACAGTGACCAGCATACGGCTCTGCGGAACTCCTCCGGTGTCAACGGTGTGGTATGAGTGGCCTAAGAGCATTTCATCCACCATAAAGATAGGCCCACTTAAACCCATCCTCCTTCTGTAAACCATCGACTTCACCAACGACATCACTTGTTAATCATTTTATATTTAGTTACATTCACAATTATCAGTACAGGATATAATTGTTCAGCGACTTCCTGAAAAAACCATCTGAAATAACTGACTTATGTTCATGCGGCACATAAGTCAATAGTTCTTCCAAAATTTCAGCAACGTGATGTCTACATTTCGGAATACTCATTATTTTCTCAGTTGTCAGTTCATTCCATACTCCAGGCCAGTTACTTCTTTCATTGTTCTATTTTTTACATGGTTTTATTACGTGTGTAATTGTTCCTTGTTCCCTGCCACAGATGCACATATCATTTTCACGAAAGAATCTTACCTGGTGGGCTGGGAATACACCATGACCTGAATATATTGGTTCATATAAAATCTTCCCTTAATTCTCTTATTATCAACCTTCGGGAAAAAATTATCTTGTCCATATTCCTTTATCTGTCTTGCCACTTTTCAAGGAGTTTTTTCTTAGCCCTATTTTTTATTTGCTGTCTCGATTTTCCAAATTTAACCCATTGAACGTTAAAAATATTTCAGATGAATGCTTTGTAAACGGCACCTCTATAGCTAAATGGTAAACACAAATTGCTCCAAGAATAATTTACGGATGGTTTGAAAACCGGCAGAGTAAGTTTCGCTTCCCCATGTGCCTATTGTTCCGGATAACAACAGGGGTTATTTTCCCCACTACCCTGTCGATTTGAAGGTCGAATGACATCAGGAGTATGGCCTGTTTCAATGGTTTTAGCTATTATAACGTCCCATTTACACAGGTTGAAAAGAATTAAGAATAATCCCTTTTTCACACAATCAATCAGTGTGAGTCTATCAACAGTGTGATTTGCAGTTTTATGTATAGTTCCAACAATGGCATCAAGGTAAGCTCAACAAACAAAGCAAACGCCGTAACAATTGAGGGGGCCAACAATAGTAGAGAGAGGGAGCTTGAACAATATTATACGGGCAAATTTGTTCTTGCCCATTGCGTACGTTTGCAGCATTCCACCACAATTTGAGTTCAGGCAACAATTCACAAATAATTGCATTTTTCTATCAATAGATCGCGAACACATGTTTACCATGTGGCTAAAAGAGTGGGCAATCATTAGAGGCTATTTCTGTACAAATGTTGTTTCTTGTCATAAAAATACACCTTTTTACATACAGAGAACGCGTAAATTTAAAAAACAATAGTAAGAGTTGAAGGAAAAATTACACATACATAAAATTAGTATCATTAAAAAGGTAAAGATTTTTGGTTAACGATGGTATAACAAATATTTCTGTGAGACAAATTGCTCCGAAGTTACAATGATGCTCCCCTTGTTTTAAATAATAAGTGTGCAAAATTTGGCTGTAATCGGTTGAGTCGCTTAGAAGGAGACGTGGAACATACACACACAATGACTTTTATATAAAAGGTATTAGCTGATATACCCAGCGTTGCTCGGGATTAAAATACGTTCATGTCTAATATTATGATGTGAAAACTACTTTTGTATAAAATACTGTAAAGCACAAAATTCTTTTAACGTCTGAAATGTATTTTTTAAATTAAAATGAGAATATCAATTGAACCAGTCGATTTTAAAAATCTGACTATAGCTAATTTTCTCCATAAGTTATTAATATTTGTTATAAAAGTACTTCAACTTTTTTCACAAATGGTAAGGAATAAGAAAGGTTTTAATAGACGTTTTGGAACAAAAAATTAAATAGAAAAATTTTCATATTTAAAAAGCATGAAAATAAACAAAATCAATAGTTGTTCCTGATAAAAATTTTTACTCAAGTCTGTGAATTGTCTTCATTGAAACTTTTCTTTTAGTGTTCTTCTAGAATTTTGTTAATGCGTTCTGGAAACATTCCTTCGTATGTATTCCTGCTATTCAACAAAAAATATATTATTGCAAATTGTGTGTAATTATTAATATTGACAAATTTATTTAAAAAGTTAAAGAAATAGATTAAACGCAAATGAAATTTGTGTCACTGAAAAGCTAATTTTTTTAACTTTAAAATTGTGCAAAAATATTTTTTGACTTCATATTTTGGAAAGATATCGTCCAAAAATGACAAAATCTTGCTTAACCCCTCTGACTGTCACAACGGCTTTACCGGCCCTTCATGCAAACTGCCGGACAAACGGCCGAGCGGCCGAATTCTCGCATGCTTATTGCCTTCACCTTTTCAAAAGGGTCGGGAAACGGCGCGGAGCAATCTTATCTTTTTAACAATGGTTGTTTCCCCTCCCACTGTCATTCTTGATTGACATCTCCAGTAAGTCTTCGAGGGCAGATGCTTAATTTATATTACTCTTTCTACTTGCTAACTGCTAAAATGCCTGAATATTGGAAAATTTTATATCAGGAATAAATTAATAAGATATCGTTTGATTATATTGATGAATCCTATTTAGATTTAATGAATTTAAGAGTGGAAATTTTTTAAATATATTTTAATATAAAACCAACATCGGAAAGTATGTAAAAAATATGCTGATTTTTTAAAATAAAAACTGTGCTTATTGCATGTCTTTTTCCAAGCAGTATTTTAAAGTCTTAATTATGAATACAATGACTAAAATATTGGTTCTTTTAAATGTCTTACAGATAAAATTTAAAATGCATTGATATATTTTGTAACAATATAAAGTATTTTTCAAACCTAAATATTTTTCCTACCAATACTTTAAGCAGTCTCCATTATGAATCCAATGAATTAAATATTCGTACTTCAAAAAAAAAATCTTACAGATAATTTGAATATCGGCAGATATTATGTATTCAGAGTGCTGCTTAAGTGCAATTAAAAAAACCCGTTGATTAGAAAATCCAGGGTTTAATTGTTTCATTCAGTAAAATTCGACATTTTTCTTTCCTTCGCAGCATTTACATATTGTGTTTAATAACAATTGTGTTTTTTCAAAAGGCATTTGGAAGGGAAAGGACAGGTAATGACTTCGTTACATTCAGCAGTATGCCAACAATATTTATAAATAGTAAGTTTCACCTAAAAAGAGAATATCATGCCCAAGTAAATATTCTCTGTCCGGTGCCACCTCTTTTGTTCTGCTTTGTAATTTTAAATTCTAAAATTTTACCAAATTTTGATTTATTTACTCTGGAAATAATTTTTATACTTATATGTTTATCTTAATGATAGTTTCCAACATTTGAACTTTTTTCTTTCTTAGATTTTAATAAATAAATCTGAGCTGGAATTGCTCTGAAAATAAATTTATTTATAATTAAATAAATTAAAATTATTTTATGTTTTAATAAATATAATATATTGCGTGTTTACAGTGAGTTATGTAGAATGTAAATAAGAAAAATTATAACTCCTAAATGATCAAATTTTTCTGACGCAGCAATGATTTCAAAATGGTACCTGCATGATCATTAATATCTAATATCATGTTTCCACATGAAATTTGTCTTTTACTGTTATAATCATATACAGCAGTAAAAATAAAGCTTTCAGAAAATATTTTACTGAAAATATATAGTTTATCACAATTTGAAAACGACCCCTATATAGTCAACAAGGGTTTGGATACGATAAAGGAGACGATAAAAGAACCCCCCACAACGCAAATGACCTCTTGCTTCCCAGAAGGGGGAGGGAAATGTTTACTTACTTCATTTCTGCCTTCGGCCGTTCTGGGTTTTCGTTTCAAAAGAAGTAGATTTCAAAGCACTGTGGATTTCAGAGGGTTAATTTTTATTTTTTTTCTGCTTAAAAAAATGTTTAAGTAGTTCAAAGTCACACCGAAGTATCTATAAATTTGCTTATTTCAAAATGATCTGCATCTATTCAATTATTTTTTAATTACATTTTGAAAAACTTATTAAACCTAAAGGAAAACAAGCACATAAACAAAATTGGGATCATTGAAAAGGTAGAAATTTTGAAATTTAAGATGATATAAAAATATATTTCGTAGGGGATAAATTGCTCTGAAGTTACTGCGGGAAAATGGCAAAATTTTATTCAACTGGATATATTATTATCTTTTGCTCTTTGAAAAGTTGAGAGTAATCTTCCTCTTGTCTTAAATAATAAGTATTCAAAGTTTAGTTAAAATCGGTCAGGTGGTTTAGGAGGAGATGTGGAACATACATATGTACAATGACTTTTATTCATATTAAGATTTGCCACTCTTTTATTATTTAGATAAAACTAAATTTTAAAAACTTGCAAATAGAAAAAATTAATTTTTAGTTTTTATTGCATCTTAATAAAAGCACTTTTAAAAGTTTATATGAACTTATTTCATATTTCATCAAGCAAGTTTATAAAATTCAAACCCTGTCATGCGAACCAGTAACAATTAATTGTTAAAGATCGCAGTAAATATGAGAGAGTTACCTGGTTTCACGAAACTTTAGGTCAGTTTTGAGAATTCTATTAGTTTTTTGCTCGTTGTTAAATTTGCAGTGAAACATCTAAATATTTAAATCAATGATATAGTTTATTGTTCACCATCACCAAGCGTTCCTGATATCTCTGGTTCTCAGGAATAACCTTATTCCTTTCCCTGTAAATTTTGTCCCCCAAAGACGAGTGACCACTCAAATTATAATTGAAAAGTTTAAACCACAACACGACCTTGACAAGCAGCTGAAACGCTTCGCCTTTTCTGAGCGAGGGGGAAAGCACTAGCGATTTTCTATGTCGGAGCCGGTTTTAGAGTAATAATCGAAGAACGACTTTCACAACCCAAAAGACATTCTGCAATCAAAAAAAGATAAAACAGATTACATATATATGTATATATATTTTTAGCAAAATCTTAGACAAATTCGCAAATGTAAAAAATTACCCTTTCACAATGACCATTATGAATTGCATTTGTACTGCATGAGAGTTAAACCAGACTTGCAATCATGTACCTTGGAAGGTACTGAATTTATTCGATATGTGCTCATTATGTTCGTTGACTCAAAAGAAAAAATTCTTGAATCAGTTGAAGTAACACACCTCAAGGTATAGCCTCATCACTTGCAGTCAATTTATCATGGAAAACCAAGTTTTCCCAGAATTACTGTGGACTTGGTAACGCTTTCCTACACACATACTTTGTATTATATACTTTCACAAGTTGCATCACTCGTTCTTAAGCAACGGAAATTTAAAAGACGACAACCGCACAAACAAACTTAGAAGCATAACACGGTGGCAGAACTTTATACACAGGAAAGTAATTGCTGTTTTTAATTTTTCAAAAAGGCACAAACATACTTCGTCTACTTTCGCAAACTTTTTCTGTAAAGCTCACATACGAAACACACAGTTGCAAAACGTGCAGAAACAAAGTCAGCAGCAGATCAGACTGTATTCGATTGCGTCCTGAGAAATTCACAAATTTCTCTCATGCATACTGTCATGGAGACATCTTACACAAAAATGAAGCTTTTCTTTCTCTTTGGAACAACGTAATAAATTGCAAAAGGCAAGCACCGAGAGGCCAAACGGCCATCGGGGCCCAAACGCAGGTGCCACCACTCCGAGAAAGTTTGTACCCGTTAAAAAATTTTTAAATCACACAAAGGAAAAAAATTACATAACGGAAAACGCTTCCAGTGAAAGACGCCAAAGCCAAATAACGCCAAAATTCGTACGCGAACCAAGATGGCGTGTAAATAGTCCCGTTGAAAAAATTTTGATATATAAATTAATAAAGTTGATACAATAATGGAAAAGACAACAAAAGTTAAGACAATTAATATTTGAGTCGAATACAAAGTAAATAATTAAGAAAAATTTATATAATTAATGAAACTGCTAAAAATTACCGTTTGAATTTCAAAAGTTGTCAGAAATGCCACACGAGATGAAAGAAACTTTGTTGGTGAAGATTTAAATAATTAAAAATACTGATAAAACCGAAAAAATGATGTAGATGCAATTTTTGCAATCTAACAGGAATCATCAAAATTTTAAATTAAAGAACACTGTCAAATCATGCAATTAAACAATTTTCATTCTTTTAGTGTGATTTTCTAAGCGGTATTGAGGATTCTCAGCCAGCTGATTTGTCGTTGGAAGGGAAGTAGGAGTGTGAATTTGGGCTTTTCAACATTCAATCTCATAAACAAGTTGATTTTTGGTAATTTTTTTGTACTTTCTGGATGGTTATAAGCTTGATGTCTGATACCATATATATATATATATATATATATATATATATATATATATATATATATTTATATATATATGTGTGTGTGTTATCTGGGTTTCTGTGGCTAATATGATACTTTAGAAAATGGGAGCGGATATTGCTGCAGCATGTTTTGTATTGTAATAGTGTGATTACTTGTTATCCATCCAAAATTTTGGCTTTTGATGATGGGCGTACCTGTCAAATCTTTGGAGTTCGATAGTGGATTTCATATTGAACTCTTGAGCAAAATATTTTATCTGGCCAAACTAAAGAGAAAGTTTTATCTACTTTATATATAATCTATAAAGCACATTGTCTAATCTGCCTACAGTCTCAAACATTTCCTAGCTTATTGCAAGTATGTCATTCATGTTTCATGTTTTTGTGGGTAAACGCAGGGGCATTTCAATAAAATGCAGAAAAAATGTTACTTTAAATTTTAAGGGTTTTGAACTTAATATAAAGGGATCGGATTTTGAATTTTGTGTGTTATTATTTTTAATTTTCATATTTGGTTTGATGATTCCTTTTGGAACTTCCTGGGAAGGAAACACTAATCCCCCCTCCTTCTCTTAAGAAACATATGAAGCCAGAGACCAGTTCTCCACATCCCAGAATAATTTGGTTAATTATCTTTTGAGTGTTTGCATGGTTCCAAAGAACTTTCATTCAGAAACTTGCCTGGAGTTTATAAATTTGTTGAGTGATTTATCTCTTCAAATGAATGTATGATTTATATATAATTGTTGTAAATTAATAATGGTACATTGATGTTTTTAATAGGTGCCATGAGAAGTCATATCTTTTAGGCTGCCACAGAAGTGGAAGTCCAAGATGTTACTAAAAAATGGCTTATACATGTCAAAGATAGGGGCGGAGGAAGGAATCTCGGAGCATGTTCAATGCAAACATAAATAAAAGTGTAAAATCATCATAAATAAAAATATATGTGTAAAATAAAAGTGTAAAGTTTACTTTTTGCAATTCTCTTTTTTAATCTTTCTAGAAATATACAGATTTATAGACATCTTGAGTGCAATATTGTAATGTTTACTGCTGTGTAAGGAATGAAAACGTTATTAGAAGGAAAGATTAGTATTAGTTTATTAATTTACACAATTGTGCATATCGCACCTTGAATGCAAGAGGGCCGCAAGTGTGAAAATTTGGAATGCTGTTTCTCTGTTGTTTATGCTCGTTTAAATTTGAAAAATAAAAATGTTTAGCACTTCTGGCTCTATTACATTCAATACAGTATTTTCGCACTTGTGGCTCTTTTGCATTCAAGGTGCAATACGATAAAATATGTTGGTTATTGTTTTTGCTTTTCTAAGGCGATCATGTAAATTAGAAAATTATTCATTTTGCCCAGAATATGGCACTGATTTCAGCATTGCCCACACTAGTAGGGGCAACATTTCAAACATTATAAATATACTGTTAAAAATAGCAAAAGCAATAAAATAGCTTTTTCGGAAAAAGCGGAACGATTTAAAAGTTATATGTGCAGAATGTCTTCACTTAAATATAAAAATTGTTAAAATTCCTTTTTTCAATGTGCATAAATTTTCCTTGTATAAAACTTGCTTATGCAGGGCTTTGCACCTCCTACCAAAAATCTGATTTGTTTCTTTGAATGTTGGCATGAAGCTCATTTATGCTGAAAGCTTTGATTTGTACGCTAAAAACATATCGGTTATTTGCACTGGGGACCATATAGAGTGCGAGGAGGCCCCGGGACATAAGGGCCTCTAACAGGGGACTGAAAATTAACGTTTTACGCTAGCAAAAAATATATTTATAAGCAATTCTGTCAACCATAATATTATAGATGATTTACAATTTTTATCATGAGTTAAATCTTATCAAATATTAAAATTTATTGTTCTTGGAGCTTTGCAGCTTATAACTAACACATTAAACCAAAAACAGTTATGCCCAATTCTCCATCTAAGTGAAAGAAAAAGAAAATTCGGACAATTTTTATTGAAGCATCAAATTAAAAATTGTCTGCATCACAGAAACTTTATTTTAATAATTTTATGAACTAGAACATAAAGGTTTTTCTTTCCGAAAAATAACAAACAAACATTTTTACTATATTTTGTGAGTCATCACTGGAGAGTTCATAATAAATGTCAAATAAATCAGCTGTATAATTTTGGAAAGTTTTGTCATACTAACTTTGAATTTAAAGTATCACAACTTCCCTAATATAATTATAATTTTTTAAATAGCTGGTAAAGTGAACTATGCAAAAGCATCATGCATTAGTTTTTGAGGAGGGCCCCTAAAACATTTTGCGGGGGCCCCAAGTTGTTAGCGCCGCCACTGGTTAACGTTGGCATCTCATAAATGAAAAATATTGATAATTGGGTATTTTTTGATATCCATGTGCTTATTGCCAAAACCTTTCCAACCTAAAATTTACTGGCCATCTTTTTTCATTAAAACAAAACAATCATTTATCTGAACAACCAATTTTTCATCGTGCACACATCCTAATCTGTTTGTGTATTCATTTAAAAGTTATCGGAAATTTATCGCCATGAAACCGCACTGCTCGGTTTTCTATCGTATCGTCTAGCAAAACTCACCGGATATCGATGATCGGATGCAACTATCGCCGATGATACATTTCAGAGCAATTACCTATGAGAATTCATCCCTGTCCGATAAGAATCCGTTCATCGGCCGATCATTGTGTGATCGGGTTTCGATGACAGGCCTTTCAATGGCCGATGACATTTTGCTACTAGGGTTACTATTCTTCTAATTTTACCATTAATATTTCATTTTTTCCTCTGTTTCTCGTTCAGGTGTGGCAGAAAACTGAAGTTCGGGTCAAAGTTTATCCCCAGATATTTTAACTTTCTTCAGAAAGATATCCTCTCATTATACAGTTTTATTGCAGGAAATTGAGAGATATCTTTCTGAACTCTAAACATGATGTACTTTGACTTTATAAAACTGAAAGCTTGTACTTCCTAGTCCAATTTCCCAGCAAAGACATTGTTTTCTTACTCTGGTCAGTAAACAATTAAGACGCCTTGGACTTGTTTACTCACAAACGTTCATGTGTTAGTATCATATCTAGTAATTCATTCAGAATAATCAACGAAAGGGCTCGTCCAGCACTGGAGCCTTGAGGTACGCCCTCATCATATTCTCCATTTTTGAGAAGCACAGATCAATCCTGTAGAAAACAATTGATTAAGTTATATAACTTTTCTGGAACTCTCAACATATTTTTCAACCTCATTGAACACTGTTATTGAACCTTTGTCTTTTCTAAATCCATATTGGTTCTAGTTAAAAATAAATTTTATAACTCTCCAATTAGTACAACAGTATAATTTGTGAGTAATTTATCCAGAACCTCTCTCCAATTTAGAGACGGCATATCTCTGTATCTCTTCAAGTTTTTACTCTCCTTTGGGATAAGAACTATTTCCGCCATTTTCCATGTGTTTTATAGAAGTAGCCTAATTCTAAACACGTATTCATTAATTTCGCGAGCCAATTTCTATCAGCGTAAAATAACTCCTCAAGAATCTCGACAGATCATCCATCATGCCCTGGTGCACTATACTTTTTCAAACCTTTTATGCAATCTTCGATTCCTTCCTTTTTGAATTCAGGACTTACCAAATCCTTATTTCTGCTTCAGTCCTAGTCGATCTTTGAATAAGCTTTTGGAAATTGCTTAGTTATTATATAATCTCTGCTTGAAAATCATTTGTAAATTCACCATTATCTTTCCTTATCCTTTGAATTTTGATGTCAACATTTTTATCTTTAATAATGTTCCTTGCCAGGCCTACATTGTTCTTTTGAGATATCTAAGAATGTTATAAAACATTCCCTTTTGACCTCAATTATCATTTTTTTGTATTTTGCCTCTTCATGTTTGAAAAATAATAGACGTCTCTTTCTTTCCCTTCCTCTGTTGTCTTTTGATAACAGGGCCAAAGGGCTCTGACTATTCCTCATCAAGTGCTGATTTGTGCTATCGTGCTGGGCGGGGCCGCTTCGTGTTTCACCATCAGGAGTTCCGCATGACTTCGGCTGAGATGGGAACTCTAACTGCATACTCCTCGTCACTTCAAGTTTTATCGGGACCAAAAATTTAAATATTTTGCCCTTTTAATCCTCCTCGATTTTTGATTTATTTTGCAAATTAAAATTCAGTCTCTCGTTGAAGTCTTTCAGAAGTTCATCAGCATCCTTTACATTTGCACTAATTATTTCAAAGGATTCTATCAAAATTCGAATGTCTCTTCTAAACTGAAATATTCTTAGATTTCCCAGCTTTCATTTTTTGTTTCTTTTAAATTTTACACTATCTAAGGTTATTTGAAATGTTATTAACCTTTGATCAAACAAAGTTTCATCAGTATTTATTACCCAATTCACAATTTTTCTCAAGTCAATATTTTTTGTCAGTGTTAAGCCTATCCAAGATCTCTCCTTTTGTAGATAACACTCTCTGCTTTTGACGTTATTTTTCGGGGCTATTTTAGATTTGTATTTGTTGATAATCCACTTGCAGTTTCAACAGCATTCCTCTTCTTTGTAATTCTCTGCTTTGTAATGTACTCCGCTACACCTTGTGCATTTGCACTGAAACTTGACTTCGTATGGGTATTTTACTCAAAGTGGCCGTTTCTGTAGCAGTGATAGCACTACATACTTCTAATATACTCCGTTATAAGCAATCTATACCACCCACAGTTTATTTTGCCAATTTTTATAATCTTTTAAAAGATTCAGGGTACCAGGAAATTATCCAATATCATCCTTTCTTGGTTTTTATTTCATGCTCGTGTTTATTTTCTGTGTCTTTTAAACTTTCGTTTGATGCTTTATTAATTCAATTCCTTATATTACATCTATATTTTCTTCAACACTAGATATTACAATCTTTGGATTTACCTTCATTGGCTGTCGAATTAAGACATTTTCCTCCAGCACATCATTATTTTCAATTTCCTACTTTGGTATTATCTCATGCTGACTAGTTACTTCAATAGTTATGCCACCTATATTAATGTTTCTTATGTTTTTGACACCAACTCTAAGAGCAGAAGGATTCTATGGCAGATTGAATATTAGTCTTTAAATCAGTAGGAGTTGATTCGTTTTTTGGATTAATGCAACGTGCCCCTTTTCACTGGGTCTTCTTCTCGAACTTACTATAGGTCCTACTTGGTAACTACCGCTACAAAATTCATAGGGGATAGTTCAAAACTTTCCCCCTGCAATATTTCCAATTTAAAATCCCATATATCAGTTTTCTCGTTTAGCTTTCCCAAAATCAGTGACTACATCCCTTGAGCCCTGGCGAAATCCGCCAAAAAGTCTGTCATAGATTCACGTAATTTGTTACGGTTTTCTTCACCAAAGGTTTTCACAGACAGCCCATCTAGGAATTTCAAAACTTTAAATGGTGTTTAAACCGCTGACTCCTAGAAATCTTCAGCCTCGTTTTCCAATATTGTCTAAACAAATTCATTCACTGGAGATATTTCCACTTGTAGTGGCGCTATTTCAGCCTGTACGTAACGACAGAAAGTCGTCGTCGCCATCCGACATGATTTTCTATAATTAACGAAAATTTAACTGCTATTTTGTAATTTTTCAACTTCAAATATATTAACTACGACCTAGCGGCTTACATATTGTTACAAAAATCGTCCTGTGGCTGTAAGTCGGAAACAGTCCAACAAGCAGGATAGCGTAGAATGACACTTTATTCACGACTATTCCGAAGCACAGGTATAAGGAACAATAGTACTTATACAGATTATCAACACAGACAGACAACAAATCAATAGCAATAACAGTAACAGCACTTCCAGATCTAGCAACACAAGCGGCAATTCACTAATCATGACAGTAACAGCACTTTCAATAGCGCTCAGCTCGCCAGCTTTCCAGCTTGCAATGCAGACATATCTCCGAAGTTATTCTTCAAATGCGTGCTCCAAAGACGTCAAGTCTATCAACACGTTCAAAGTCGATCAACACAAACTCCCTCTGTCATCCGAGCACGGTCTATTTAAAGTCTCTCCGACAGGTCGTGACGTCACATGAAATGATCTGGATAAATCTGGATCTCGGCCCCTAATAGAGATATAAAGAAAATTCCAGCACTTTTTAGATCCCACGTTTCGTCGCCAAGTTAACAAAATGGTCGCCAAGGTCGATGGCTCCGTTCCCACAGCATTTCAATACAAATCCTTTTAGAACTCTCTTCCCAAACATAAGACTAACATAGCTGGGAAACGACTTTCCATGTTCATAACATTGCTCCCTTCTTCACAGATTTACGTCCTGTCAGTCTCAATACATAGAACTATGATCGGTAGTTCGATATAGAGCTAGACGATTAATGTAAATGTCCTTTGGCTCGGCGTTGGACGGCCTCTTAACTATGTAGACAGCACCGTTCAGTTTCTTGACGACAGTGTAAAGTCCTTCTCAGTTCTGTCGTGGCTTCGGAATCAGACCCCGTAGTTTCGGGTTATACACCCAGACTAGATCACCATCCTCGAAAGGGTGGTCTGTTGCTCCGCAGTCGTAGCGAGTCTTTTTTCGTTCCCTGAACAGTTTATTTCTCTCTCTGTCAGACGTCTGTAAGCTTTTCCAACGTTTCTTATTACAGTTTTCGTTCAGCGAGGAAGGCGTAGAGGCCGTTCGTCCAAAGAGGATGTTACAGGAGGATCTCGGCGTTTCATCAGAAAGCTTCTCGGATAAAGTCCATCCAGTCACTGACATGTCGTGATCTGTTTTGGCCCTTTTCGGGATTGTTCCAATAAAATCGCTTCCAGGTATTACGTAAGGTCTTCATGATTCCAAAATGTCCTCCACTTGCATTGTCATGAGTCTCTCGCAGAACTTCTTGAATTCTGCTCCTCGGGAGAATTAGTTGCCATCGGCATGAGCTTCTATCATCACTTTTCCATTTACCATAAAGGACACCATCCTTAAGATATAAGGAGTTCCGAAGAGCCCAGTATCGCTTTGTTGCAGGACTCTCCTGACAGATTTCTTGCCGAGATGGTCGGTCCGCCGACTTTAGTTTCTTATCCAGAATTTGTTTAATGTGTGGCTCTTTCAAAACTGTGCTTTTTGGATATAATTTGAAGACCAGGTATCCTCAGTTGTCAAAGCCTTCATTGAAATATCCGTTTCCATTCCCAACTGCTTGTCGGTATTCTAGTAATGTTCGCGACTCTCAATACAGGTCCTTCGAGAGAGATCTGCATATCCGTGAGAGGTTCCTTTGCGATGCTGTTCACTGGCTGATAACAAAGGAATTTCCTCTCCTCCTGTCCGCATATAATTCTGCTCCAGGTCAGTGGTAAGGTTAAGATTTTTAAGAAATTTTAAGCAGAGAATGCATGGTTCGGTGATATAGGCTACGTAAACTCTGTGTTGGTATTTTCTGGATCCACATTCAATTGATGCATTCAGTTTCCCGCGTATTCCTGCTTTTTCACCATTGGTAGTCGTTAAACAAATGTTAAGAGTCGTGTAAATAAGTTGATTCTTTAATTTCTGAGCCACGTTTGCTCTCAGAATAGTTAAATTTGCACCAGTGCCCACCAGCAACACAAACAGACAACAAATCACTAGCAATAACAGTAACAGCACTTCTAGATCTAGCAACACAGACAGCGATTCACTAATAATGACTGTAACAGCAATTTCAACAGCACTCAGCTCACCAGCTTCCCAGCTTCCCAGCTCGGACTGCAGTGGAATCTCCAAAGTGATTCTTCAGGAACGTTCGCACTCCAAAGACGTTCAGTCGATCAAAACGTTCAAAGTCTATCAACACACACACTCCCTCTGTCATCCAAGCACGGTCTATTTAAAGTCTCTCCAACAGGCCGTGACGTCAAATGGAATCATTTGGATAAATCCAGATCTCGGCCCCTAATAGAGATATCAAGAAAACTTCAGTACTTTTGAGATCCCACATTTCGTCGCCAAGATGCCAAAATGGTCGCCAAGGTTACTGGCTCCATTCCCCCAACATTCTTCTACATATCCCTATAGAACTCTCTTCGAAACATAAGACTAACATTGCCGGGAAGCGACTTTTAATGTTCGTAACAATATCCAATATTCATTTTTGTAATTTTTTTACTAAATTCCAAATTTTGTCCTTTCTCCTCAATATGAATACTTATTTATAAAATTCTAGGTCGTGCTTTCATGGTATGTGGTTCCAATAACAGCCAATAGTTCCCTAAATCAATTAGGCAATTTTAATTATAAATCAATCTATCCAAAGTCAGTAATTCAATAATTTTCTCTGTTCTCATCATTTTCTTTGTTTTCCCCCTTTGCTGTTTCTGAAAAAGTGCCTTTTTTCTTCAGAATTATTTTATTCTCTCTATTATTTTATTCTTCCTTGCAGAATTATTTTATTTCTCTCACTATTGGTTGTAGCAATAGTAAAGAAGCAAAGCTTGTGCTTGACACAAAAGTTACAACTCTGCACAATCTCTACTAATAATAAAGTAGAATGTGTGTCTGTGTGTAGGCGCTATACAGGACAGACCGCTGGACTTAGAGCTACAAAATTTTGCACGAACATTCTTTGGAGGGTGGGAATGTGCACCTCGTAGCCGTTGTTTTGAAATTCTAAATAGGAGTTCAATTAATTTAAAAATAAGCTAAAATTTGTCGTCTTTCCTTAATAACTTTTGAAAATATTACAGCACAAAAATCATTTTTACACCTGTCGAATTGCAAAACATTATCTTTTAAATGATATCAATAAAGTTGTCGTACGAGATTTTCTAATTTTAATAACCTCTTAAAAATATTTTTGGCATACTTTATAGCAATACCTTTCATTGTTGCAAGGGAACCCAAACCGTTTAAATTATTTAAACAAGTATTTAATTACATATTTCTATTTCATTGTTGTAATCTCAGATAATATCCTAATACATTTTGCTTTCATATTTTATTTCTTCAAAATTCTGTGAAAATTTGAAATCTGTAAACCAAGCTCTCTGAGATATTGCTCTACTTACGTTAAGAAATGCAAGCATTAATCTGGATGACCAAAGTTGCTATCTTCATTTTTTTCAGCATGCTTTAAACCAGCTAACATGCCATAAAATGTGCTGCGTCATTTTATGTTGAAATAGAATACATATTTTACAAGAGAGAAAAGAAAATGAAGATAGTGCCGACAACATAGAATTAGAGGTTATATGACATGGCCAGTTATGTGACTGCATTAGGGATATTTATGTAGACAATCAACAGACCAATTGCAAGGCAACTAAAAGAACATTGGTTAAATATCTACCTCAATCTGAAGTTTTAAATGACGTTGTTAATAGAACCTTGAATATAAAATAATGCAAGATTCAATTGAAATCAAATTGCGGCCAGCTTGATCAATATTTCTGTGAAATCTGTAAATGAAGTCCTGAAGATGGTAAGTATAAAATGAAATAAGCCAGTTGTTAGACATTTTGTAAAAATTTAGCAATAAATTTATTTTCTGATCCGGTGATAGTAAAGTCCCTGAAATTTTTCCAATTCCATACCATGATCTCAGGTTGATTCGAACCCGATCGGTGCGCGTTTAGTCATCTGCGGTTGGCAATTCTTTGAATGCAAATAAAACGTGTTTTCTTTTTTTCTGATACGCAACTGCATTGACGGTTTGTTGACATGTCTTTTTGTCAGTTGGAGATGAGAACGGGAGAATGATATACGTGCACGATATCGGGTTATATTTTCTGGCAGTATTTTTCGTATTAGAGCACTAACTTTTAAACTTATTTTATTGTTTTGGTTACTCCAGTGAAGAGTATTATGATTTGGATTAATAATAAATCATTTTTAAGAAAACCTAATCTCGTAACTGTGCCACCTCTACGAACTTTTCGCTGTCAATTCTGCTAAAGGTGTTTAACACACTGTCGTCGATAACAAAATGATTATGGGCCCATCCCACGCCGTTTGTAAAGGTAGGCTACGCAGTTCTCCCAAGTCACGCAGTACTTCCAGTTCAAAGCTAATTCTAGTTCTTTGTAAATCCAGAATAGATTAGCAGTTGGTGGAATAGCAGTCAAGAGGCAGAAGAGATGGAGGTTAATAGTTCAATTCCAGTTCTGACGCCAAATAACTGGAACACGTGGAAGCGTGACACGCAAGTCATACTTATGCATTATGGATGCTGGCAATTTATTATAAAGACTGAACGAGTGGATCCGGATGTGGGGTCAACCTACAAGGAAAAGTATGATTTCCAGCTAAGAAAGGATAGAACTATCACTCTCAGCTATACGAATATTAGTCCTGAACTTAAAAGTCTGATATCTGATACAACTGATGGTGTAGTAGAGGGGAAGATATTAAAAGACAATTTTGTACCTATGATAAAATCACGGATAATCCAGATACTAGATGAAATGTCTGGTACAAAGTATCAACCAGGAGACGATTTTGGTATATTTCTATGTCGGGTAATGACAGCGGTAGCTAGGCTACAAGAATCAGGTCATAAAGTGGACGACCTATATCTAGGATTCCAAATGATAAGGTATCTTTCTCAAGAATTCCAGTCAACAGTTCAGCAGATCTACAGATGGAAAGATGAAGAATTTACAGCCGGCAACGGAGAAGCGGAACTAATACTTGAAGCCAACCCATTACAGCTCATGAAGCAAGATCTGGAGAAAACGGAGACTTTTTTCCTCAGCAGTGCTTCAACCTCTAGGAAATCAAGTGCAGTTCCTGCCGCAAGGATGCAGTTCCAGGAGATGCAAGTGGTAATAAATGGTACCAGACGAGGTAAGAGGACGGTAAGGTATTTGTTAAACAGAATAAAACTACAAAAGGGTCTGTTAAGAAAATAGGTCCTTGCTTTCTGTGCAAAAAATATGGCCATCTGAAACAATGCTGATTTGTCATTTGATAACAAATTTCCCATTTTGCTCCCAAAGATTCATAAATTTACATTGCAAGTAATGCAATATTTTCATCTTAAATATTTACACGTCAGGGCGAAAACATTGCTGTATTTGCTTAGACACGAATTTTCGACTTTATCTGGCAGAAATAAAGCCGGAAAAAATATTCATGATCGTGTCATATATGCAAAAAAACAAGAATTGTAGCGCAAATTATAGGAAATCACCCAATAAATAGAGTTAATCCCAGTTATCCCTTTTCTCATGTTGGGATTGATATTTGTGGTCCTTCCTATATCAAATACAAAGGCCAAAGGAAAGGTATTGATTAAAAATATTACATGGCTGTTTTCATTTGCTTTGCTACAACTGCGTCTATAAACAGTTACTGACTTAACAGCACATGCAATGATTGCAATATTAAAACGATTTTATTTTTTTCAGAAGACGTACTAGTTCATCCATCTGTACTGATAATACAACTAGTTTCAAAGGTGCAAATTCAGACTTGAAACTTTTGCAAAGTATTATTAGTAGACCTCCAGAACCATTAGCCACTTATTTAACAAATGAACAAGAGACGTGGAAATTTATGCCACCAAGATGACCTAACTTCGGTGGCTTATGGGAGACGGGTATCAAATCTTTCAAATATCATTAAAAAAGAACTGCTGGTAATTCACCTTTAACAATTGAACGATTTTTGACTATTGATATTCAAATTAAAGGTATTTTAAACAGTCGTCCACTGAATCCTATGTCATCTGATCCAGACAATTTTGAAATTTTGACCCCAGGACATTTTCTAATCGGTCATCCCATAAACTGTATTCCTGATCCAGATTATTCAGATAGAACAGACAATCTATTATCGCAATGGCAAATATTAGGAAAAATGGTCCAAATTATTTGTAGAAGTTAAATAAACACTATGCAGTTTTGGTGTTTAGAGGATGGAAATAGAATCTGCATTAATATTTATTAGCGTTATTTAAAAAAAAATTCAACCAAAAATAGTCTGACCACTTCACATTATCAGGAAATATCGACATGCATTAAAATATAA
>BGPR01026693.1:0-19700 GCA_013235015.1 Araneus ventricosus | reverse complement strand
AGGGAATGAGGTTGCTTCTCACTGGCTTTCAGCGTCACGTGACTTGGATTGTTTCTTAATGGTGTCATAGACCGCGTTTAGGCGGGATTTTAATTGCTATTTTGTCCTCTGCTATCGCATCATTTAGAAATCAAAACTACCTACTAATTATGATTATTTGAATGTTTCTCAAGAAAATGATGAATACATTTTAAGAATAAAACAAAGGACGAACCTTCAGCATTGGTAAGTACTGCTTAGTTTCACGACGTCATTTAGAAGCAAACTAAGTCACGTGACGCTGAGAGTCAATAAGAAGCGACCTCATTCCCTACTATGAACTCCGTAAATATGCGCCTCTCCAGTATTGTCACTGAATGTCCCACATTTTACTTCAGTACATTTGAGTAAAAATTGTCTTTTTTTTCCAGATGGAGTTTTCTTAGAAGATAGCGAATCACGTATTTGATCGTGTTGAGGAGCTTCACAGCCAATGAAGCAGTGGAAGAGATTTCCAGATATAGTTTGAAAACATTCAGAAAAAAGTCGATGGTGACGAATAAGAAGAAAAATTTCAAAGTCTTGCAAAAGAAGAAAAAAAAAATTTAGCCATCAGAGACAGTATACTAGGATGATTTTCAAATGAAATGCTGGTTTTGTATCTTCAACTCGTTATAGCTATTATAAAATAAAACTTTTTAACTCTTTTATTTGGTTTACTGGAGAACTACAGGGTGTCCAACAAAGGACTCCCTCATTTTAAAATTAAATAACTCGGCAAGGGAGATCGATAGAAGAACGAAACCAGTGATATGCTTAGTCTGAAAGCCGTAAAAATCTGATACAAAAGTTTCAAAATTAGTTATAAATGTTGCCGACAGGTGGCGCTGCAGGTTGTAATAGCTATTCAGAATCCGATAAGAAATCTATAAACTGTCTGTCCTTGGCAAGCACGAAAAATGCCTAATTTGAATCGATTGTGATGTGATTGCAACGATTACTTGCAAATGACAGTTTATAGCTTTCTTCTCGAAATCTGAACTGTGATTACAACGTACAGCGCCACCTGTCGGCAACATTTATAACTAATTTTGAAACTTTTGTATCAGATTTTTACGGCTTTCAGACTAAGCATATCACTGGTTTCGTTCTTCTATCGATCTCCGTTGCCGAGTTATTTAATTTTAAAATGAGGGAGTCCTTTGTTGGACACCCTGTATGTTAATATGTGATTTATGTATATTGTTCTTTAAATTTTATATTTAAATTGGAAAATTGTTTCAAGTAAAAGAAAAATTAATTACTGCTACTAAAATTAATTATAATACTACGTTCAATAAGTTTCGGAATTTATTTTATTTCGGAAGAAGGGATACTGATGGAGCCTGTTTATTTGACGTTTCCCTCGAAGTAGTCCTGTTCCCAGTGCAATCGCACATTTCTGCCATTGTCCATAGAAAGATGTAAGTGCAGATTATGAGCCTCCTTTTGTCACATCCTATAGTGCCTTCGTTGCTGCACGTCTTTGGAACTTGAGAATCGTTTCCCCTTAAGGTATCCGACTGGTTTAAAATCGTCGTTTTTGATGAAATTATCAAAAGAATTTTATGACTTAATTTTATAGCCTGTTTAATCAGTTTTCTGAAACTGTCTCACTTTTTACTCTACTTGAATTACAAATGGAGTTACAACTGTTTTATTACCGAACTGTAGGCATTATTTTAAGTTGCATGAAAAATTTAAATGTGTCTTCTGAGAAATGATATTTTTGAGGAAAACTGTCGACCGTAACAAAGATTTCTCAAAAAGTTATTCAAGTATTGATATGAGATTTTCTGAGATTGTTTTCTGTAATATGCTTGATATTTTCCTCTAAAAACTAAGGTCAATTTTAAAATCAAGTATTATATTTAAGTGCTTAAATATAAACGAAAAGCATTTTTTATGAAAAATTACCAGTTTAGTAACTACGTTCACCTACATCTCAAAACTATTTTGAAGTACAATAAATATTTTAGAGCATGACACAGATAACTGTCATAAAAATGTACTCCTACAAGTATTTATGTATATTTAGAATATGATTTTGTCTATGGCTGTTAGCGTAAGGCAAATAGTTTAGTCATTTTTCTTCAAATTTCTCAGTTTTTTTTTTAAATATTATTTTGAAAGCCTAATTTTACAATATTTTCATAGTTTTAAGATATATGCAGTTGAAAAATAACATTAAAAAATGTATATATGTTATTTTTCAAAAAAATGTCTCCGAACACAGTCGGATACCTTAAGCAAATTCTTCATCCGAGAGAAAAGTCGCATGGAGTGAGATCAGGTAGATAAGCTGTTATAGAAGTATCAGAATGTGGCGTGTTGTCAGGTAATATGACATCAAGAGGGACCTGTGAGTCGTCGCCTTAACGTGGTGGAGCACCCACGTATTTGCCTTTCCTGCGATTGGGAAATTTGAATGCCTGTAATCACGAGCCACGCGCGTGCGCTGTACGTATCTGAACTGGATGAAACCGGTTCTGATCAGTCGGCCACATGATACTCTTTTTCTGCGGGAAGTGACGTAATTCATTAGCAATTGGAAAATATTTTTAAATTTCCGAAATTTTTTAGCAAAGTAGTACATTTTACTGTTATTATTGCTAGTACGGATATTATCATATACTATCATAAGAAGTGATCATGTGAAGGCATACTAATGAGTATGTATTTACAGAGAAGTAAATGCGAGAGGCTTGAAGGATGGCAACAATCAATAACGGAAATAAGTAAATATATTTGAGCCCTAACATACGACACTACACCTACGTGCAATCCTTAAATGCACTAAACTACATATTTACGTCAGTATATTTCGTCATTTTACCTTTTAGGATCTACAATACAAGGGATTTCATCCTTTGTCTATGCTTACCTGGGATTCTGGGAAGGCCAAAAGTTTCGATTTCGAAATTCGCATCAATTACATTCCCCTGAGCCCTGGTAGAAAGTACCGGCATGCGGACCCTCCCACATACACTCAGACGCCATCCCTCCCCATAAAAACAAATATCTACTAACAGTAAATAAACAAGTCTCAGCACACATACGACTTTTGATTGGGCAATGAAGCAGGGTGTGTCGCCACTTGAAATCTGGATTGGTGGTCACTAACTTCTTCCTCACTCTTTGGTCACTCTTTCTTCCAGTCACGTTAACGTATTTAACGAAAATCTGACTTCTATCCATCTTCTGTAATTTAGATTAAGGGGCCGTTCAAATATTACGTAAGCATGTTTTTGGTATTTTTTGACACCCCCTCCCCCCTTGTCAGCAAAAATAAGCAAATCGCAAACCCCCCTCTTATAATTACGTAAGCAAACTGCACCCCCCCCCTAGTTAATATTTTATTACAAAACGAATAACAGATATAATTTTATTTTAAAATTTTTAGGACTTAATTCAAATAAAACACTCGAACTCGTCTTAAAATGAAAAAAAAAAAATGTAAGTTTAACTTCCTTACAATTTCAAGTTTAAGCTTACAAAAAAAAAGTTTAATTTTCTTTTGCCAAATTTAACTTTTTTTTTCAAATTTAATTTTTTTTAATTAAATTATTTGTGCAAATTACAAGAGATTTTCGGAAATAAAGTGATTTTAATGTCTTACGTAAGCATCACTCATACTCCCCCTCCCCCCTTGTCAGCAAAAATAAGCAAATCGCAAACTCCCTCCCCCCCCCTTGGGTGCTTACGTAATATTTGAACGGCCCCTAACATATTGAGAATGTGCAATTTTATATTTAGGGAAAATACATCTCTACTAATAATAAAAGAGAATGCGTGTGTTGGCGTTCTACAGGCCAGACCTCTGGACCCAGAGCTACGAAATTTGACACAAACATACTTTGGAGGGTGGGAATGTGCAACTCGGAGCTCTTTTTTGAAAATTTTAATTCGTTTTAATTAATCAAAAATTAAACAAAATTTTGTGTTTTTCCTTAATAATTTTTGGAAATATTGCAGCACAAAAATCATTTTTACACCATCTGAAAGCGCAAAAAATAATCTTTTCAATTATATTAAGTTGCCGTAATGTTTTTCTATAATTTTAGTAAGCTTTTAAAATATTTTTTGGCATAATTTACATCAATACTTTTCATTGTTGCAACGCAATTCAAACCGTTTTCATTGTTTAAGCAAATATTTAATTGCGTGTCTCTCTCTCGTTTTTGAAAGCTGAGGTAACATCCTAATACATTTTGCTTTCACTTTTTATTTCATCAAATTTTTTTTGGGATCTGTAAACCAAGCTCTCTGAGGTATTACATATATTAAGAAATATATCCAGTAAGCTTAATGTTCATGGATCGTATGTTTTCATTCTTTTTTTCAGCATGTTTTAATCCAGCTAACATGTGGCTTGCCATAAAATGTGCGGCGCCATTTTAATGTTGAAATAATAGAATGCATATTTTGCACGAGGAATAAGAAAGCTAAAGATGGAGCCATTGAATGATACATGACATTGACAGTTACTGGACTCCATTGAGAACATTCATGTAGACAACGAACAGAATGGCTGGAAGCCTACTGAAAGAACATGAGTTAAATGTCTATCACGATTTGGAATTTAAAATTACTTTGTTAAGGGAACCATGAATATCAAATTATACACAAGAGATTGAATTGAAATTATATTCCTGGCTAACAAGCTGGTCTCCGAAGGCGGCTAGTGTAAAAATATAGTTCAACTCATACGGGCTCCATTTCCTATGAATAAAGATGAAACATTCTTGAAAATAAGAAAAATTTATTTTTCCTTATCCCGGGCCGGTAGGCCATCCTCAGAGCCTAGGGCTGGATTAAGCCATCTAGAAGCCCTTGGGCAATGCAAATATCAGGACTCCCTTTCCTTCTCTGTAAATTTGAAAACCAGATATTTTTATTGACCTTAATTTAATCTCTATCTAAGCAATTTTAAGAAACAAAAACATTTAACTGTGAATCACTTGCACGAAAGTTGATTTTCGTAATTGCATATAAAAAATGCGAAATTAAAATTTAATAGTAATTTTATACTGAATAGTAAAAAAAAAGGCAAAACTTTTTTTAACTCAATCTAAATACTCTTTAATAATAGGTTTTAAATTATAAAGCAACAATTTTTTCTTTAGACTTATAAAACAATATAATATAAAACTTTCAAAGAGTAATTAATTAGGAATGTTATTAGAATAATATTCCAAAATTTAAGCAATACTTCATTTTTATTTGAATAAATTTGAGTGAACGGCCTTTGTAAATCCAATCGAAAAACAAAATTGAATAATATAAAATGTTCCATGATAATGGATTCTTCATGGACGACATGTAAAATGAGTCTACAATAATTCAGTTTACATAAACACACGAAATTCTAAAAGAATGACAACAAAGGTGAAAGAAACCAAACTATATTTTATTGATCGTCGCGGCTGTTGCAAAAACTGAGCATGAAGCTATTGTAGGAAAAAATGCAAGATATTTGATTATTTAATAAAAGAACCGCAGAAAAATTTGATGTTCAAAGAAATTCAAGTCAAATTACTCAGATAGTATTACAGATATCAATATTTCAGATTTCAGAAGACAAGGGAATGGAGAAAGCTGTTCCAGAACTTATAAGAGGTACAGATGGAAAATTCTTTTGTTGCAGTTTTCTTTATTTCTAGCAGAGAGAGGAGAAACCTATATCAACCAGCAAGAATAGAGCAGGGACAGAAAGCGTCAAATAGTCGACAATGTTTCGTTCACTTCTAAATCCGTGCAGGCTTCGCAGATATCACCACAAAATTTCTTCTTATGCTGTTAGGCGGAGGCAGGATAGAAGATCTTTGTCGTCCACAAGAAGTCACTTAACTCCCCGCTTCAATTTCACCCTTCTGCAGTGCTCAGCCCATTGCAGAAGCAGGGACGAACAAGCGCAATCCATGGATACAAAGGAGCAAAAACGGATATGCAGGTGGTGTAATGTGATTCAAGGATACATTACCAACAGAATAAGCAGAGCAGGATCTGGTTACATCAAATCATAGAAATGTTTATTTCATCTCTAAAAGAGTGAAGGTTTCGGCGATACCATTGGAATGAAGTTTCATCGTAACAATCTAGAAAGAGACAGGATTCCAGGAGGCCTTTAAACTCCAGATGAGGTCATTTCAATCTGAACACCCATCCCCCTAATCTGTAGTCCTCAGCCAACTACAGTGAAGGCGGGAATATCAGCAATTTAATTTCTGGCATAAACATTAAGGCAGAACAACAGTGACTACAGCAAGGGACGAAATATGTCTCTCATTCTAAACACATGAAGGTTTCGGTGTTCCCTTCGGAAAGGATAAAATTTCTTATTTGGGGAAATAGGAGGAGCAGGGACAATTTTAATGCCCATTTTGAAGACATATAAGGCATAGCTTCAATTCCGCATTTATCGTGCTCAGCCTACCAAAGCTGAAAGAAGCAACATCCGCTATATAATATCCGGTATTAACAGCAAGAAGACAGAGGCAGCCGATTACTTCAAGACGTCGCAATTTTTCTTTCATTTCGAAAATGTGAAAACGTTGAGTCTTCGGCAACAAAAACCGGAATATTGTTTCTCCTTTGTCTTTAAGAAGATATCCAAGTTGAAGAGTATTTTGAATGTTTCAGATTTCCTCGTATGTAGCACTCAGCCCACCACATCGGAAGGGAGAAACATCTGCAATTTAAAATCCATCAGCAACAAAAAGAAGAGAAAACCGTCCCGATTACTCAAAGACCTCGAATTTTTTCCTTCATTTTTAAAACTTTAAAAAGTTAAGTCTTCGAGAATACCATCATAATAGAGTTTCTTCTTTGACTTTCAGGAGGAAGCCAAATTTAAGAAAATCTTGAGAGTCCACATACCAATGCTTCAGATCCCTTCATTTGTAGGGCACACATCGGAAGGAAGAAACATCCCCAATTTAATGACCAACACCAACTTCAAATGTTGAACGGCAATTGTTGGCATCATTGCGTCGGAATATGCCGTTCATTTCTTTTAAGTGTAGAAGCTTTGAGGATGGCATAAAAATAGAGCTTCTACTGAATCAATCAGGGGAAGCACGATTGAAGGAGTTCTTGAATGTCCAAGTGAAGTTATCTAGATCAGTGCTTCAGTTCCCCCATCTGTAGTGGAAAGGAGGAGCATCAGCAATTCTCTGTCAGGAGAGTGGCCATCATTACTGATCGACGTCTTTGGTTGAAAAAGAAAAGCCACAAATCTTGAACGCAGCATATCAAAATAAATCATTTTTACATTTTTATCTCAAAGGAAATGAAGGTTAATGAGAGTCCGCAGTGGTAAAGAATAAAAACAATCAAAATAAATATAAGAAGAGCATAACAAAACATATAAACAAATTTACAAAAGAAGAATATCATCTGATCATTTCTAAATGGAGAAAGGTCTCAACTTTTTAAGGTGATATTCTCTGTGCTTTCGCACCCATTCTTGGCAATGAATCTTATATTCCATTGGGGACTGTGGCACATTTTTCATAGGATCGTCGGATGGATTTAGAATGTAAGTTCCATCAGCAACGCAATCGTCGTAGAAGGGATTTGAGGATAGCAGCGGAATCCATGATTGCCCGGTACTCATCAACAGCAATTTTTCGTTTTTCTCCAGAAAAGGATTTTTAAATTCATCCATTAATCCATCTCCCAAAAATGGGTTCGGAAATAATCCTTCTGTATTGGAATAAGGGTTGATGTACATATTTGCGAATGGGTTTTTTTCTGCGCAAATATTTGGACATTTCTCGTTATCTGATTCAGAATTTTCAGTGGCGTTGCTAGCATAAAAATCAGTTCCGTCTGCTTGAGTAGCAGCATCCTTCTTTTTCGCACTGCGAAACCACGGCAGGGGAAAACAGCAAGCCAATAATCGTTTAGCCATAATCTTCGCAATTTTATCACTTTCTTTTAGATGGTTTTTGATCACATCAATTTGCACAAACGCAAACAGAACGATTAAAAGGAACAACTGAACAGACGGTTCAAGCAATAGTGAGACAAAATATAACAATTAAGATTTTGTTGCTGAACGGATTATAAGAATCAGTTCATTGCTTCATATTCTTGCAAAATAAAAATGTTTTCTGTAGGTAACAGTGATTATTTTGTAATAATGAAATTTCAAAAATACTGCTGAGAAAGAAACGATCTATGTAACTCATTTTAAATGCTTTTAAGAAAAAGTTTTTAATTCATTTTAAAAACTAGTTTTACGACATAATTTAAAATTTTCATCCATTCAAAAAATTTTATTTGCTCTAATTAAAGTTGACATACTTCCATTGCTACATTTCTTTCTTCTTCTTCTTTTTTTTTGAGTTTAAAAACGGAAACGGTATATATGGTATCGACAAAGTATATAATTCAGTATTTCATAGAATACATAGTTGCTTCATGAAATAGCTGGCTAAGGTCAGTTAAAGCGTAAAGCTCACTTGTATTCTATAGTTTAACTAGTTATTTCAAAGAATAACGATCTATATCCGATTAAAACACAAAATTACCTGCTTGATTCATCCCATTTGTTAGTGTTAGCTTACTATATTCCGATACGCAGTGAGATTTTAATTAAATTTCGAATTTAAAATGTTGTAAAGTGAGAACTACTGGTCAGAAATCGCACACCGTTTCCAACCCACTGTATCGTCCTGCCCGCTATATTCCGAGCTAGCCCATCCCACTGGAGCCGATACATAATTCTGAACTATTTCACTGGAACTAATCTTCTTTCCACAAAGGAAACGAAGTGAAGAGACTGGGCGCCTTTCGCCGAGAATGTTGTTGAGAGGTGTCTGGTCCGGTGTCTATCGATATATTCAAGAAACCGAGAGGTGTTTGTTTTCTACTGGAGTCGCGAGAATGGTTGCAAATTGCCGAAATTAAGCTGAGAGGCTAGATTTTAGGATGTCGGCAAGATTCTAATTTTATGTAACGGACTGGAGTTTGAGTGATACTGAATTTGATTTTCGGTTAATTTAATTTTGATGGCTCAAGAAATGTTTTATTATTATAAATTTGTTTCTTACGTTAATTTGTATCGTCTTGTGCCTTGTAAATAAATGTCTTGTGATATTTCAAAAGCACAGTTTTATTTCTAAGACATTACACCACTATAATGAGTTAAAGATAATAATGATTTTAACATTTATGTTTAGTTTAAGAATATGGAATGTATTTCTTTCACCCACTTACAATATTTTTATAATGAACCACAATTTGCTGAATTCAATACGTATTGTATAGCAACGGATTCTGAAACCCTCCGCGCTTTTGCGCATGCGCCGGGCGGAGTTATTTTCATTTTACAGAGCGTGATCTAACAAAGAACTCCGGAAATGCGCTCATATGACTCATTGCCTGACACCCCTTTCCGGTGTAAAATCGTCCAAAAGTGTAGTCTCGGAATCCGTTGCTGAACAGTATTAGTCGATATTATTTTGTATCTATAATATAAAAAAACTGAAAATAAATGAGTTTGTCGGTCACAAGAACGCTTCCTAAACGGTGAACGGCGGCGATTTGAAATTTGCGCGCGACATTCTGGGGTACATTTTGAGGTCAACTGTTCTATCTTCAACTTTCATAATTAATTAATTCTTAAGATATTTAATTAAATAGCGAAAATGAAGCCAATTTTCGCCATTTTTTTCCTCAGTTTTTCGCCAATAACTTCTGAAATAAATATATTGCCAGGAAGATTATTTATATTTATATACCGTCTTAAGGAGCAGAAAATTATCGTTTTAATGGTCTCGATTTAAATGCCCTACTTTCTTTTTCCCTAATTTTAATAAGAATTTCAAAATTCATTTCAAGCACAATTTGCAACAATGTTTTTCATTATTGTGATTTAATTCAAACCAATTTATTGTTTTATCAAATCTTTCATTCGCATGTTTTTGTAAAAGTTTTGATAAAAAAATATTGTTTTCTTTGAATATTGACAGAAAGGCATAATTTTTATTTCGTAACTTGTACCTCTTTCAATATGTTTACACCTCAATCCAATGACGTTAATTACTCTCTCTAGGCGTTGTTTCATCTAATTTCACAAATTTTTAAATAATCCTAATTGAGTATATAGGTTTTTTTTCTGATCAGTCTTTAAAAAGAAGAGAATTGTACTCCGGATAATGGCAATAAAAACCAAGATATGACCAAGAAACCAAGATCTTCTGCTGTCACCGTAGCAATCAATGATGGAGTACCAAGGACTGCTAGATTCGTGCCAGGTGGTTTTAACTACGGCAGACAACACGGGGGTGAGCGAACGAAAATCAACGAAAGACGCTACAACGAAAAACTGTTTTATTAAGTTTAAAGTACTTAGACTTGAAAATATTTTTATCCCGAGCAACGCAGGTAGTACTGTATAAAAATATGTTAAACTGCTTATTTTACACTTTAGCAGTCTATCATTATTTAATTTAATGAATAACTAGTTGTTATATAGATTAACTATTTAAAGTGCGAAATTATTAATTTATTACACTAACTCACTTTATCAGTTATTTCATGAGATAACTAGATGTTCTATGAAATAACTGGATTAAACACACTAACGGTAAAATATTAATTTGCATTTTTATTTATCTTTACTTCTTATACCCGGGGGGGACACCAGGAATACGTGGACAAGAAGCCGCCTGATAAGTAGATGGGTTCTCGCTTTCCTAGTGGATACAATAATGGTGTGGGATTGAGTTGCCTCCACTCTGATGACGGGACGTACCTTCTGTGCAAGGAGTTGGACTGAGACCGGTGATGGCCACTAGGACTTCGCCCTCAGTTTCCGTATTAGCGTCGCGAAGACTATCATTCGTATCTCTGCTTCGAGTCTCTCGGCAGATCTGCCGGATAGACTCGAAGCAGAGATACTGCAATTATTATTATTATTGGAATTTAATTACAAATTTCATTAGAATATCCTGAATAATATTAAACCGTGTTATCCCCTGTCCTGCCTACGCATCAGGGACCTATAAATGACAGCCACTGCAATGGCTCGAGCACTGTGGTCGGAGTCCTGGTAGCCATCACCGGCCACGGCCCGACCGCTCCTGAAGGAGACACCGGCTTACTTATCCGGCGGCTTCTCATCTGCGTACTCGTAGTGCGGGGGAAGAATATCCTGAATAGATTAAATAAAAACAGTTTTTTTTTTTAATTTTTTTTAGTGTGCTAAAAAGTGTAAAGGAGTGTTCTGTAAAAAAAATTCAAATCGCAATGGGCTACAAACAGCTAATAGATGCAGAGTGAATGCGTTTCTGTTAAATATTGCGAATAACGGAGGATTAATATAAACTATTAATTAGTTAGTATAAAAATGGACGTTTAATTCACATACTAATATATTTCAATGCGCGGTTATTTTTAAAGGAGAGGAAGGAATCGAAAATTGAACTGTCCTGGCAAATCCACGAAGTCTGGTTGCGTTAGATGCATAGCAAAAGTTAGGAAATGGGAATTGACCTTTATTTTGATGTAAAATTAACTATTTTAACTGATTTTTTAAAAATTAAATCCAATTAATCTCTTTTTATTATGATCCATTCACTTATAAGTAAAATCCAGGACAATCCGACGCATTTAATTCTAATTCGAGACAAACAGCCAAATTCAGGACTGTCCTGGTAAATCCTAGACATCTAGTCACCTTGGTATTTGTTGAAATATGAGGAGTTTCTTATCAAATGTGAACACGTGTATTTTACAAAGTTGTGCTTTAAAAATCGATGTATCTAGTTTTTGAAGAAAATTAGGAACTTAAGTAACTTTACAAAGAGAAAAAATAAGTTTTGAGACAAAATGAGATTGCAGCCTTGTATAGTTGGGAAATCGTAAAAAATCGCATTTCAGAGAAAAAGTGGATATATTTATTTCTGATAAATTAAAAGTCCTTATATGATATTTCACTATCGCAATGATTTCATCGCCGATTCAAATGAATGTAAAATAAAAAATAAATTAGATAAAATAAACAATAAAACAGGTGTTCTTTCAGACATTTTATTACTCATAATTGCAATTTGAGACGTGTTTACTATGAATTGATTATGCAATTCATTGTTCATCAGCTTTCTTTTTTTCCCAACAATTGCACAATGCAGACGATAATTCACTAGAAAATTCTTTTATCCTCATTTTGTTTTTAATTGCCTCATTTATCTTTCGTTAAAAAAATTACTTGACATCTCGGCGATGTTTTTATTCAAATTCAACGTAACTTTTATTCGTATTCCACGTGAATCATTGAAACGCTTAATTATGAGCGATGTGAAAAGATATTGAAATATTCAATAAAACAAACAACGACTCGGATACTGTCTGGTTGTTTTAATACACGCAATGAATTCTTTGCTAATAAAAATCAATTTTTATGTCAGAGAACACCAAAGTGCAATTAACTCCATATGGTAAGAAGAAAAACTTTTTTATTCATTTATTTAAATTTTAAGTGAATTATTAAACTCTTTATTGCCATTTGTAAATCTGTTATTCAATGAATATGGGCATTACATCGCTGACAAATGCGCAATTCGAAAATTCTACTTTTTTTGTATGATGTAAGTGGGATCATGTACTCGATAATAGCATATCCTGTTTCGGATAAACATATCCTTTAAGTAAGATTTATTAAAAATTATTCATTTTATCAGTTTCATGTATTTCTATGAAAAAAAACTGATGATACTGATTTTTAAAAAAACATCAGGTTGTGCACTCTAGTAAATATTTTCTTTTACTGTTTTTAACGGAATATACCGTGACCTACAAGATAAGGTCACGAATATACTCCGAAGATAATAAGATTTTGATACTCTAATTCGCTTCATAGTTTTTGATTAATCTGACTATGGTTTTTTTTTTTTCATTCTTTTTTATTATGATGCTTTAAAATTATTTCCTCTTTGGCGTTTTCTGATTTCTAGATTTCTAAAATTCTTATAACTAATTTTGTTCCTAAGTATGGGGTTTACACTTTCTCGTATATGAAAGACTCATAAAGAATGACGTAATCAACAAAAAAAAAATTATTAAATCTTTAAAATTATTTCCTCTTTGGCGTGTTTTCTGATTTCTAGATTTCTGAAATTCTTATAACTAATTTGGTTTCTAAGTGTGAGGTTTATACTTTCTCGTATACGAAATACTCATAAAGAATGACGTAATCGACAAAAAATTGGATGGTCATAAATTATTGGTACCATTTCAAAAATTAATTTTAAAAAAACTAATAATGTTACAACTAGTTTTTTTTTTAATGAGAGCACATTTTAAAAAGTTTTTTTTCAGATAGGTAACACGCCGTTACAGTGGTCAAGGTGTTCGTAATTATTGGACAACTCCCATTTTTTAGAGCCATAATCTGTGACACAGATATAGTTAGAAAAAAAATGCATGTATTTGTAGGGAATTTTACGCTCTAATTTGTTAAATCAATTGTGATTAGAAAACCGAATAGTTTTTGAGATATTCAAGAAAAATTAAAATAGGAAACCAGGAAACAAGCATCGGCTTCTGCTGATAGGTACCATTGCGTAAGGAAATCTCTCGCTGTAGCAAATTTAGAACGCTGTGATGGTCCTATCAGAAAAAAACTTTATTTCCCTCTCTCATTTAAAAGAAAAAACGCAGTTGTAACGCGCGCGTTGGCGGTGTCCAAACGAATCTATCGCACTTACAGCCATGAAATTTGGCACACAGGTAGTCGTAATGGTAACTCAACGCACCTCGAAGCCCGAATTTTAGGTAGATTCCTTATAGGAACTCTACCTATTGCAATGGTTCTCATGACACGACTTTCGGAAAATTTCTGCAGATCTTCACCGATCATGACCCCTAGAACCCAAAACCACCCTTCGTTAAAAAGTTTATATATATAGGTATATATATATATATATGTATAACGCTTTTTCCCATGTTATCTTGTGAACACGATAACTGGAGTAATTTTGATGTAAATTTAACCATCTTGGGATATGTTGTAAAGATAGTGAAAATCTCGGTCGAGTTCGTAGATGGGCTATCCAGCTGAAAGGGGGTGGAAATGGTGGGGGGTGGAAATTTTCATTTTCCCATAATTCTTTTACAATTGAAAATAGAAAGAAAATTCAAATTAGGCGAATTATTGCCTTATCAAAACGAACAATTTTTGCATTTACACTTTTTCGATAGCTACAATTTCTTAGAAGTTATGAGCTGAAAAGTGATTTTACCACCCTTCCGCTCCTCTCCCCCTAACTTAAAATACATCTCTCGTCATTTGCAGTTTCCTCCACCCTCTTTCATTCTTGTAGCTGCAATACTTATGAGAATAGAGGGCAAAATGTTCTTTTCTTTATTATTAGTAGTAGAGAAGTATATGCATAACGCTTTGGTCCGTGTTATTTTGTAAACACGATAACTAGAGTAATTTTGATTAGATTTTAACTGGCGACGGATATGCTGTAAGGAGGTTGAAAATCTCGGCCGAGTTCGCAGATGGGCTAACCAGCTCAAAGGGGGTGGAAATGGTGGAGGACTGAAAATTTCATATTCCCATAATTTCCTTACGATTCAAGGTAGAAAAAAAATTCAAATTAGGCGAATTATTGCCTTATCACAACAAACAACTTTTGTATTGAAGCTTTTTGATAGCCACAATTTCTTAGAAGTTATGAGCTAAAAAGCCATTTTCAATCCCCTCCCCAACTTATCATTTCCCCATAGCTCTGTTACGACTACAGATAGAAAAAAAATTTTCAATTAGGCGAATTATCACCTTATGATAACGAACAACTTTTATACTAAAAGTTTTTTGTCTGCTAGAATTGCTTATAAGTTATGAGCTGAAAAGCGATATTCAATACCCCCCCCCCAATTTATCATTTCCCCATAGCTTCGTTAAGATTGAAGATAGAAAGAAAATTTCAATTAGGGTAATTATCACCATATCATAACAAACTACTTTTATATTGAAAGTTTTTTGACAGCAGGAATTATTTAGAAGTTATGAGTTCCCATCAACCGCATTCACCTTCACTTTGTATACGGTATAATATATAATTAATTTATGACTAATTAATGTATAGTTAATATCTTTGTTAAATTTTGTTAATTATAACTGTTAATTGATATACCTGGCTTTGCTCCGGATTAAAATGTTTTCATGTTTAATATTTTTAATGTAAAAATTACTATTGTATAAATATTATAATACACAAATTACTTTCCTGATCTAAAGCGCTTTTAATTAAAATGAGAATATCAATTGAACCAGACAATTTTTAAAAACATCCGTTTTCTTCATACGTTATTATTTGTTATATAAGTACTTCAAATTTTGTTAACAATTACTAAAGTCAATGAAAGGTTTTAATGAATATTTTGAAACAATTAAATTAACTATTTAATCATTCATTAATTTAAAGCGTGAAAATAAATCAATAGCTGATCCCGATATAAATTGTTAAATCGTCTACTTTTAAAATTTTCTTTAAGCATTCTTCCTTCTGGAAACAGTTCTTCGTATTATTTTTGATCAACAAGAATATTGTTACGAATTCAGTTTAAAATTAATTTTGAAAAAAATATTAAAATGAGAGAAACAAATTTATAGAAATGAAAGACATTGCGGAAAAACGCCTTGCTTAATTTTTAATTAAGTGAAATTTTAAGCATCTTTTAGGCTTTGAAAGTTGAAGGTGACCTTTCTCTTTTCTTAAATAAAAAGTTTGATTGAAATCAGTCCAGTGGTTTAGGAGGAGATGTGGAACATACATACATAGCCACAGTGACTTTTATTTAAATTAATATAATTATTAGATAATTATAAGATAAAGATTTCTGGCATATAGTATAAGCCATAAAAAAGGTTTTAGTGGAGTTTTGTAACAATTAATTTTTTAACTTTAATTAAGTAGATAGTTAATTTTAATAGTTAATTTGATAATAGGTTTTTTTGACAGAATTCTTTAATTTGATATTTAACTAAACATGGCGGGACCATGATTTGTTTAATAAAATCAATATAAAGTAGCCAAAAATAAGAGTAATTAAATAAGAGTTCCCTTTATCCTTTTTGCTATTGAAAAATATCTGCTTAACTTAAAAATTGTTTGGGATTTTCTGCCTGAGTATTTGGTTTTAACCGTCGATGGAGATTTAAATTTGCTGTTCAAATTGGCTGCATTCATATCCTATGCTTTAAAAACACGTATTCAATTTGCCACTCACAATGTTGAATAATTTTTATTCTCTTATATGTTAAGAATTTAGTGACTATTATCTCTGTAACCAGGGAGTTCTCTAAATGAGCCAATTTTAGTAGTGTTTAAGTGTATCATGTCATGTGGTTTTACCATATGACAAAGTAATGTTCGCACAATTATATTGTAACCTAGATTAAATAAATAAATTTTTAAATCTAGAGCCCTTCTTCATTCGTGCCAAGAGTCAATTTCTTGCTACTGTTTCAGATAGGCTGGCTTAATGTTATCTAGGAGATATTTGCACTGCTGAGATGTTTATTTCTTTATGATTCCTACCTGTTGAATGATTATGTGTTGAGATATAAAAAAATTGACCAATGTACTGACCGATAAATCTATCATAACTTTTTGGAATGAAAAATGGAATGATAAATCCTTGATATAGCAAAAAATTAAATGACATGAAAACAGAATCACAGCGTAAATACTGCAATGTGTAGAAACAATAAAGTCATTGGCTATGTCTGTATTGATCAATATGTAATATTTCATGACTTTTGTAACATTAACGTAACGGAATCTACCTTTGCCTTCAAGCTTGCCGAAAAGGGATTTTTTAAAATTTAATCTAGAAAATTTTTTATTTAATGTTTTGTGTGTTGTTTTGTGTCATTTTCCGCACTTTTACGGCTGTAGTATCTTTACTAATGATTGCTGAAAAACAATCAATGCACCATCGGATAGAACAAACAATTTTCGTTCTAATGAAGTTTGTTTTCAGCTTCAAACATTATTTACTGAATTTTGAGAAATTTTTAAAAAATAGTCAGTTTTGCCATCTAAATTTTTTTTATTCTTAAATTTGTTGCATCCGACTTTCTAATAACACTATTATTTTCAATTTTTTTCAGCTTATAACTGGAACGGTTCTGTCGGATTTAAAACAAGAACGGTTAAAATATCTTTTCCCGTTTTTTTTTTAAATTAATTTTTTCCTGGTCAGTTGAAAGATATTTTTCTCTAGTGAGTTTCCTCCTGCGACAATTTCTCCGGAACGTTGCTGGCAATTTCATTGCCTGACGGTGCAGAGAGCAGGTGATGTCATAACCTTCAATTGAATGACTTCGATTATTATTTTCGGCAGTATATTAACGTGTTTATTTGTCTCTCATATTTTGCTTGCTGTATAATAATGATTTTCACGTTGCAATTTTTAAATATTGTTTTGGATTAAAGTATTCTGTATTCTTTTTTCACAGTTAAAATTTCATTATCGCGAAAAAAATAAGAGGGAAAATAAATAATGTGTATCTTTTGTTTTGTTTTCAGAACTTTTTCATGTCATTGTGGGCGTTTTTTTTTTTAATTTTTTTTTATTTATTTATTTCATTTTGTTGAATTCCTGATTCCACGGGCAATGCCGTCCGAGTGCTGCTAGTGAATAAATAACCTAACTAAATACTGCAACTCTATATTCTGAAAAATCCAAAACCTGTTAAGTTGTTTTTAAGAAAATCGGTATTTATTTCCTTTTCTTTTTCAAGAAATTTGTTGAATGCATGCTCAAAATGAACAATTTGTTGAGCTGAATTTATAAAATCCAATTGATGGAAGCAATGGAAATCCACCCTTTTAGGAACAATGACATATAAGCGCACGTTTAGTTTAGATGTTGTTATTCAAAACTATTCTAAATCAAAATAAATAAATCTATGTTAGATAAAAAAATTTCAAATGATAATTCTAACCTTTTCAGGTTCGGTCGGTGGCTGCCAATTTAAAACAAATAAAACGTTATTGTACAAATAAAAAAAAAACGATCCTATTTTTTTCACTTTAAAAAATTATTCCTTGAAAAGATTAAAGGAATTTAAATAATCAAATTGGCAAACCGATAACGCTATTCAGAAAAATTGTAGAGATCTGAAACCCTTGGCAAACTGAATTTTACGTAAATCAGCAGGTTATATTGTTTAGCAACGAATTCAGAACCCCCCCCCCCCCCGCGCGGTTGCGGGTGGGCCGGGCGGAGTTATATTCATCAAAATAGGGGGAAAGGGGAGAATGGAAGGGTGATGTTTACATTTTGCTGAGCGTGATCTAACAAAGAACTCCGGAAATGCGCTCGTATGACTCATTGCCTGACACTCTTTTCCGGTGTAAAATCGTCTGAAAGTCCGTTGCTGAACAGTAGAAGGGAAAGAGCACCAACAAATTGAAACACGTATAAAACCGGTGTTATCAGGGGTGTAGTGGAGCCGGAGCGCCGTTCCGATACTGATATTTTTTCAGAAAAATAAAGAAGAAAAATTACGAAAACCTTCTTAAAAATAAGACGACCAACTTTTTTACAATGGAAAGGAGGACACAAATAAATTGAAGAAATAAAACATCTCTACTAATAATAAAGGAGAATGTGTGTGTGTTTGTGTGTTGGCGCTCTACAGGGCAGACAGCAGGAGCTATGAAATTTGGCACGAATTTTCTTTGGAGGGTGGGAATGTGCACCTCGAAGCCGTTTTTTTATTTTAATTAGAATTTTAATTAAATAAAAAATAAGAGAAATTTTAGAGTTTTTCCTTAATAACTTTCGAAAATATTACAGCACAAAGATCGTTTTTACACCATCTGAAAGCGCAAAAATTATCTTTTCAATTATATTAATTAAGTTACCGTAAAAGTTTTTCTTTAATTTTAATAAACTTATAAAAATTTTTTTGGCATAATTTACAACAATACTTTTTATTGTTGCAAAGCAATTCAAACCGTTTTCATTGTTTAAATAAATATTTATTTACATGTTTCTACTATTATTTTCATTTTTTTTTCAGCTTATAACTGGTACGGTTCTGTCATATTTAAAACAAGAACGGTTAAATATATTTTCCCGGGTTTTTTTAATTAATTGTTTCCTGGTCAGTTGAAAGATATTTTTATCTACAGAGATCCCTCTCGCGACATTTTTTCGGAACGTTGCTGGCAATTTCATTGGCTGATGGTACAGAGCGCAGGTGACGTCATAACCTTCAACTGAATGACTTCCATTATCATTTTCGCCAAAGTCTTAACACGTTTATGTCTCGCATATTTTACTTGCTTTATAATAATCATTTTCACGTTGCAATTTTTTAATACTGTTTCGGATTAACGTACTCTGTATTTTCTGCAGTTGAAATGTCATTATCGCGAAGAAAAATAAGCGGTAAAATCAATCATGTCTATCTTTTGTTTTGTTTTCAGAACTTTTTCATGCCATTGTGGACGATTTTTTTTTTGTTGTTGTTGTTGAAGTCCTGATTCCACGGGCAATACCGTGCGCGTACTGCTAGTCTATACTTATAAAAGGCAGTGTGCGTGCGTGCGTGCGTGCGTGCGTGCGATGTCCAGACGAATCTATCACACTTACAGCCATGAAATTTGGTACACAGGTAGTCGTAATGGTGACTGAATGCACCT
>BGPR01026692.1:7220-21331 GCA_013235015.1 Araneus ventricosus | reverse complement strand
CATCAAAACTACAGATATATTCAAACACAAAATTTGTCAACTAATTAATTAGTGGAGAAAGCTGATCTGTTGAGGAGTTATTGGCCAATGCTTATTTCATTTCGAGGTTAGAAGATCGTGGTTCTAGCTGAAGTCCATCCATGAATTGAAATATCAAAGTGTTGATGTTCAACGCTTGTCTCATTTGGAGGTAGAAGATTATGATTCTAGGCTAAAGTCTATCGAAGATCGTCCATTAAAACTACAGATATATTCAAACACAAAAGGTGTCAACTAATTAATTAGTGGAGAAAGCTGAACTGTCTAGTTAATTGCTAATGTTTATTTCATTTCAAGGTTAGAAGATCGTGACTCTAGGCTGAAATCCATCGAAGAACTGAACTGCCAAGGTGCTTATGTTCAGTTCTCGTCTCATTTAGAGGTCAGAAGATCGCAATGTTCAGTTCTTTTATCGTTTAAAATATCAGAGTATCGTGGTTCTAGACAAAAATTTTAAAAAACTTGAAGCTTTTATTTGTCATTTTAACAATGGAGTGAAATCACGAAACGTCACAGCAACATGACTAACGTAGGTGCACTCATCATCTAAACTGCAAGTTTTCTCACTGTGTGCTGTGACGTCATATCCTTTTCCCTCCCAGAAGATGCGCAGTGAATTCCAATATTAAATTGGCGTAGTGGATATTAAATGGCGGAGCGGACTCCATTGTATCATATTCCGTATTATAAAATACTGTAGCATTTTATACAATATTAAATCATATTTTATAGTAACTTGTTCAAGTTTGTGCTGCATTCCGAATATTAATAAATATCCTTTTGCAGGCGGTGATGCCAACAAAGCATCTTGTAAAATTTCGTAAAAAAAAACAAATTAACATTATAAAATCAGCGTGGTGAAAATAAAAAGCAATATATGTTTATTTGATTCATAAAATATATTCTATGGCTGTCGCTGTGTATCTGTCAAATTAAGATGTTTGTCCTTTAGTTCTCTTATTCACACAATCCTAAGATAATTAAATTTTATTCTGTAAAAACAAAGATTTTCTAAGATTGCAACATTTACCGGAATCTCAATTCGCAGTATTTATACTTCCATTGTAGGTTAAAAGGTTATAACATAATAAAAGAATTACAAGTCTATTTTCTCTTCCTAATAGAGTCCACATCCCTATCATGTGCTCTTATCTCATTGTTTTCCCAGCGCAATCCTAATATTTGTTCTTTTCCTTGCCCCTGTTACACGAAGAACTCCCTTGGCGACCATAAATCTTTTTCTAGTCATCGCCAAGTGAAATTAATGGCAGAGGAAGTCGGCCTGCATTCCCCTAATGCAACCCTCGGCATCCTACTGATGCCACCGGTAAAGACCATAATAGAAGACAAGCATAGATTATATTATATATATATATATTGTAGGAAAAAAAATTGGAAAATTCCGATGTCAACAAAAGATGATCGAGTCAAGCGATATGAATTTATAACCCGCATTTACTTTGAAAATGGATTTTAGAATTTTCTGTCGGTAATCTCGCTCATCAATCTTGACTTTCATTATTCCAGCTCGCGGCGAAGCGATTAGTTTTGTCAGTCATTGATCACGTGATGGCGGTGTCTTGAGGTCGTCTGCTGGAGTATGAAAAGGATGAGACTTTCCATATTTTCCGGGAGGAAAATGGCAACAGAAAAAATGCAAGGGTTCGATGCGGAAGAGATATAGATGACTTATGATATCACCTTCGATATAGCAGAACAACGAGATCCGAGTTGAGAAGATTCTTCCTGCTGTGAGTTGTGATTGATTCGCTTGTATCGAAATCTGGTTTTGTATTAGTTTGATTCTTTCGAGTTTCTTTCTTTGTCAGATTTTTTGGGCTGCAAACTTTTTTGTGAACAAATTTTTGGAGGATTTCCGATAAAACTTGAAGAAGGAGAAATGTTTACAAGCTGGTTTTACCTTTCTTTATGAAATTGAACGTCAGCTATCATTCGGGTTATCTTGCTTCATTCTCTCTTCTTATAAATATTCAATAAAAAAATGGAAGAGGAGATAGACGTTCCTTTCTAATCTCCCGGCGTTATTTTATCGTACCTTGAGGTCGCAGTGGCCTTGTGATGTGGGCTGAGCTTCGGGGCTGGAGGGTTCCAGGTGCACGTCCGATTCCTGGCGCCCGTTAAACTGGCGTCGTGGGTGAAAAGCCACCTCCCTTCCCGCTGGTGTTTTGCGGATGTTTGGAGAGGAGATGACAGCTCAGGTGTTTTTCTCGTCATCTGACCGTTGTTCAGAATTCCGCGGTACGTTCCAAAGTAGCTGTAGTATGCTATTTCAAATCGTCAATATACCTTACGTTATAATACTGTTCTAACGTTAGGTATAGTAACGTTATATTAGATGTTAATGTATCTAAATCTAAACCTTCCTATACCTTAGGTGATTAAGATATAACTTTATGAATAATAATAACTCTACTCAATACGGTTTTTTTCAATGCATTTTATAAATCTATATAAATAAAAGAAAGAGATGCAAGAAAAGTAAATAATTGATTATAAACTAAAATGATTGGTCATAAACTAACTTTCTGAATTTAAAGAAATTGCTTAAAAGCATTAATTGTTTAATCAAAATTTCATTACTAAAAGCTTTCTTTTTTAAAGTAAAAAATGTGGTATGTCAGTAATTTTACTTATTAATTATTTAACTATTTAAAAAATTATTGGAAAAAGGCAAGCATGATAGTGATAAAAATATGAATCACTGCGCAACATTTTATTAAGCAAGCTAAAAATTTTATGCTTTTAATTTGTTATTTTATTATCATTTGACTAAAATGTAGGCATATTCCATTTCACTTTTTACGAGATTATTCTAATCAATTCATTAATTCAGTGGAATTAATTCACATGACACCACAGTCACATGATAATAAACGTGAGTGAGCATTTCAATTAACATCTAACTGCACTTTGTTTTATACTTTGCTTTGAAAGTTGTGGCCTCTTTCCCCTTGCATGATTCTTAATGGTTTCTAAAATTGGGCGTGGCATATTCTAGAACATAAATATAAATTAAAGACATTGACCCATCTATAGAAGCTTTTTGCTATAAATAATGAATTATCATGGGAACCTTGTAAAAGTCGTTCGTTTTGCTTTTTCTATCTCGTTTCGAAGCATTAGTTCTTTCTATAAAACATATTTTATACTGTGAGGATTCAAAATGATGAAGCAATAATTTCTATCCTAACTTTTTATTTCAAATTGACTTCCATCTAAAACATTTCATTCCATATTTTATTTTGAACAATAATTTTAATTGCCTTACTGTAAAAAGTAAATTTAATGAAAAATAAAAATATAAAATCTTCTACGATTGACGTTAAATTAAATTTAATTGAAACATAGATAATAATATATTGTTGTAGAGATGGCTTAATAAAATCGTCTGCTAGAAAAAAAGCAAAAGACGAAAAATAAATTAATTAAAAATGAAATATATATGTTTTCAATTGTACTTTAAATCAGCATAAGTGAATACTTTTCAATATAAACTGTTCCATATATTTTCCATTCGAGATTGTTTTCAATATATTTTCCAAAAAAGCAGAAGCATTCTGAGGAAAAAAGTGGAAGAATTGTCATTTCAAGCGATTGCTTTCTCCGGAGGAGAATTTGGAATTCGCGATTCTAAAATGGAGCTCCGGGATAGAAACACAATTTCGATTTTGAGCGGATATGCATTAGCCTTCCTTCATGTATTTCCGCTTTCTTTTGAAACTTCTCGGAGATTATTCATCTGCTGTTATGCGACTGAAAAGTTTGCTGAAAATGCATGACCGGGCTTTTGGCCTCCAAGAATTGGACTGCGAGCGATGCGTTATGGTGGACTTCTGTGTCGGTGACAGTTTCATTCTCTGACTCTGATTTTCGATATATTTTAATGATTTTTTTGCTCTGAGGTCTAATCTTTAAAACGATATTCTATTAGAATTTAAATGGATCTTTTTTTTAAATTTCTTGTTTACGAAGAATAAAAGGGGAAAATTAGTAATTGTCAAAAAATTCGAATTCGAAATTTTTACGAATTTTTTTTTTTGTTCGAATTTCTTTCGAAATTTTTAGACTTCTTCGAGTCCGAAAAAATTTTTGAAAATTTATTGGTCTGTGAAACGGTAACTCAAAAACTTAATCAATTTTGAAGCAAATTTGTCTATATTCTATTGTCTTGATATGATTTCAACCGTATTTTGGAGGAAATCTGTCTATAAAAGTTCTTTATAGTTTCGTTCGTGTGTATGTGAACATAACTCAAAATACAGCAAGCAGGGCTGGACGAACACTCCGTTTGTCCGTGCCCCGGCAGGGAGCAAAAAAATCGAGGGGCTCAAAATTTCCAAAACAAAATAAGAAAAAGAAATCGCTGAAAAAAAAAAGAAGTTTCTGAATTGATTAGAAAATTTTCTGAAAAAATTCTGTAAAACAATAAAGCAATATTATTTTATGTGCTAATGACCACAAAACTTGGAAGTCACTACTCCAGTAATGTATATAAAAGGCGAATGTCTGTGTATCTGTCTGTGCGCGATACAGCGCAGAAATCGCTGCACCTACAGGTACAAAATTTGGCACGAAGGTGGCCTAGAACAGGAGCCGAAACATCTCGAAGCAATTTTTTCGATTTTCGAAGTAGAATTTTTCCTTATTCAATACTTTTATCGAATTTTTCGCGTTTCTCAGCGAAGTTCCGTTCTGAAGTTGTTGAAAGTCCTGAAGTTGAACAGGTAAAGAAAATTTTTTAGGCTAACAAAATTTTTTATACCACCAAAAAAATTTAACATCTTTGGAAGTTTTGAAATTGATAACAAAAATGAATTTTGCTCCAGACTTGAGCATTGCTGTAAGAATTTTACTAACTCTTCCAATAAGTGTTGCATCCGGAGAACGTTGTTTTTCCATTCTTGCCGCCAGTTTGCGGCGGTAAAAAGAATACATCTCTCTCATTCGTGAACTCCTACCCACTCGAAAATTTTATTTTATTCTTGGCGTCAGTTTGCGGCAGTGAAAGGAATACATCATTCGTGAACTTCTACCTACTCGAAAATGTTATTTTATTCTTGGCGCCAGTTTGCGGCGGTAAAAGGAGTACATCTTTCATGAACTCCTACCCACTCGAAAATTTTATTTGATTCTTTGCGGCGGTAAAAAGAATACATCATTCGTAAACTCCTACCCACTCGAAATGGATTCCTCTTACGATAACTTGTTTCTAACGCGACCGCCGTCAGCGAGACAACTTGGCGAGCAGATTTCTCTTGGCGGACAGACAGCGCGCCAAAATTGAATACTTCTAACAATTTTTTTCGAAATCACTCTACATGGGGTCTTCCTATCTGTCCGTCTATGTGCACTCAGTTTAATTAGGATTTTGGAATATTGTTTTATTACTATAATTGTAAATCTATATCAAATTTTGGACCAAATCCATCAGCTGATTTATTGTCTGTCTCTTCGTGCATTTATGAATACGATATCTCGGAAATGATGCCGAAAATCTCAGGGCGTGTTTGAATTTTAATGCAGTAAAGCCCCGGTTAACAAACTCCAGGTTAACCGAAATGCTACTGAAATCGCAAATCCAAATAACACCTACTGTTTGTTCTGCTCGGGAATGATCGCGAAAGCGATACTTTTTTTTGAAACGATATCCCCAATTTATTTTAAGACTCTCCAGGAAGGTCGGCGATTCATTTTAGATTCATTAGACAACATTAAAATTAATGGGTTTGAACAATCTATCCTATTAAAATTCGAAGGTAAGCAAACATATGTGTGTATGTCCTTCTATCTTCTCACGAACCACTGAATACTGAAACTAGCCGTAAGTACCAAAAGATGGAAAATAATCCAAGTAATCCATTTCGACTATTTAAATTCCGAAATTGTAATTAGTTAAAAGGATATTAATTAGAAACATCAAAATGAATGAATTGACGTGCTGCCATCTATTGGCAGCATGGTGAATTCATTCACGCGGATTCTTTTCCCCCCCTATTATTAGTTTTCGCATCCGGTGTTGCATTTTTTTATTTATTTAACGGAAGTTGGTATTTCTTTTTGAGCGAGCTTCTGTGTTTGGATTTATTAACAATGGAAAAAATCGTTCTCATTTTTTTTCTTTCTTTTTTGTATTAAAGTGTTTAATTTCGTAACGTTTGTTAGGGAACGTAAGTGATGATATTTGTTGATTGTAGAGAAAAACGGAGGCGGGCCATATGAAAATATATGGATCCCGAAGTCTCACGTGACCTCACTTCTCTCCGCCCGGGAATATCCTATTATTCGTGATAGCCCGTGCAACGCCGGGCCACACAGCTAGTATTGATTACAATTGTTTGATCTGTGCCTGTCATGGGATTGTGCCCGAACTCGCCGGTTCGAATATTGCGCCCGACGGAAGGTTAACTTTAATAAAGAATATAAGTGTAGCCTACGAAGAAAGTTTCGAATTCGTTCTACAATCCAAACATTTCAGATTTACATACTGTAATTGGATACAAATTAGTAATAGTTGTTCATGGCTTAACCGAAAAAATCGTTATCCGAAATGGCTCCCCCCTCCCTTTAATTTGGTTAATCGGGTTTGTACTGTATGTGATCTGTGCACCAAAATTGCAGATGCTATTTTCGGACTAAAGCCATCAACTGGTAACAGTGTCTCCTTGTTTATCTATCTGTGTTTTTGAACGAGATGACCTGAAATTTATTATCTTGCTATTTGTTGTATATTAGTTATATAAGTATTAGTTACTCGTAGTAAAACGAAGATTAACCCGTTCACACCGGCACTGCAATTCCTGCTCCTCTCCAATGGGCGGCTTCTCTGAGAGCGCTTTGCTTTACCAGGCGGCCTAAAGTGACAAATGAAATTTAACCGTAATGATAACCATTGCTGCTGTTTATTTTTTTACCACTATTGCTCTCATGTTTTGGCCAGCACTTTGTTTGAAATGTTTTAAAAAATTGCATAGAAATAAAAAAACAATTATGTTTTTAATATTGAATTGTTATGTTCATATTATCGGATTTATTTTACAAGTTATGTTTCTAATATTGAATTGAAATAAAATAAAGCCTACTTTTTCAGTTAATATACGTTAAATTTCCATAATTTTAATTTTCAACTATATGGAAATTTTTTCTAGTTAATAAGCAATCTAAATTGTTTGTGGTATGCGCCGCCAAATGGGACACATCAGTGCGAGAGGCCGGTTGTATGCGCCGCCAGATGGGACACATCAGTGCGAGCCGTTGGTGGTATGAGCCGCCAAATGGGACACATCAGTGCGAACCGCCGGTGATATGCGTCGCCTGATGGGACATCTAAGTGCGAACCGCCGGTGATATGCGCCTCCAGATGGGACACATCAGTGCGAACCGCCGGTGATATGCGCCGCCTGATGGGACATCTAAGTGCGAGCAACCGGCGGTACTTTCCGCCTGATGGGACATCTTGTTAGCTTTCCTACAAATACTGATTGCCAAAATGTTCTTTTTCATCAACTTTTTTTTTTCGAATCATGGTTATTGTTAGACGAGATCTAAATCAATCAGTAAAGCAAACCAGTTTGGGTTTATACTAAATAGATTCTATAAACGTCACATCTTTTACAGATATAAATAACGTTGGTTACAGTAATGTGTAGTTGTATTAGAAATGACGAACTACCATCACATCGCCCTTCTGCTGACCCCGGCTATTTTGTGAGTATGTTTAATCGAGGATTAAATCGGTTGTATTTATATGTGCCTATGCTTATATTTTTATCATCTAATAAAGATGTCTATTTTAACTATTATTAGTCGTCGTCAATTATCTTGCCATTGTCATGAATGCATCTAAATACAAATTAAGTAAACTAATTGGGTTACACTGTTTTATTAGATGTATTACTGATCGCGTTTCTTTGACAACCAACGGTAATACAAGACATCAAAGTGCGAACCGCCGGTGATATGCGCCTCCAGATGGGACACATCAGTGCGAACCGCCGGTGATATGCGCCGCCTGATGGGACATCTAAGTGCGAGCCACCGGCGGTACTCTCCGCCTGATGGGACATCTAAGTGCGAACCGCCGGTGATATGCGCCTCCAGATGGGACACATCAGTGCGAACCGCCGGTGATATGCGCCGCCTGATGGGACATCTAAGTGCGAGCCACCGGCGGTACTCTCCGCCTGATGGGACACATCAGCGCGAGTCGCCTTTGTTATGCGCCGCCAGATGGGACACATCAGTGCGAGCGGCCAGTGGTACGCACCACCTGATGGGACACATCAGTGCGAGCGGCCAGCGGTACGCACCACCTAATGGGACACATCAGTGCGAGCGGCCGGTGGTACACACTGCCAGATGGGACACATCAGCGCGAGTCGCCGTTGGTATGCGCCGCCAGATGGGACATCTAAGTGCGAGCTACCGGTTCTATGCGCCGGCGTGAACTTGTTAATGACATTTGGCATTGATCTTGACACTAAAATGGCAGATATGTGTCAAATTTTGGACTAAATCTTGGCAAAAGGAAATAGTCTAAAATTCATACTCGTTTTTCTTCATTTTATGACGAAGTTTAATACAAAACTTTCAGTGTGTAGATACGAAAAGGGAAGGGCACTCCGTTGGGTTACTAGTATATGATATTTTTCATAAAAATAAGTCAGTAAATACATTATTAAATAAATAAAATGGAAAGATAAAACTCTTCAAATAAAAGTATCTATCAATATAAATCAATTCCACATACTTTTTAAAACTACTTTTCGAGGGGATTTTTCAACCCGATGAATAGTTTATGAAAATCCTCCGTAATTATATTATTAATAAAAACATATTCTGTGTTGTGTTGTTCATCTTGTTTATCGTTTTCTTCAAATCCTATTGATCTTAAAAGTACCAGTTTTTGCTGTTGCCACTCAGAGCACTTTTAAAGGATTAAAACTCTCGAGAAATTTCATTACTCTAAGCTTCCACTGCTGTTCTTCTGCAAACACGCCGGAAGAATCTCTTCAGCTCTGGAATCTGGCATTAAATTAACTTTTTCAAAAAACCGACTGTTGAAGAAAGAAAAAAGATAAAAGACGAAAATGTTTTTTTGTAAGAGAAGAAGTGAAAGTATTTTGATGAAAAAATTCTGAGAATCTGTGCAACTCTCCTAAAAAATTATCTGTTTTTTTTCAGTGTTTTCGACAGCTTTAAATATTTATAAAAAAAAAAAATCATGCATTTTACCCCGTCAAGAGTCAAGCAAGTGAATAGGCCTGGATGATTCATGAAACTCTTGTGACTTCTTGAGTCTTTCCTTTATTTATAAGTCAGAATCTTACCTCTTAAGTAGATTCCTTAGAGGAATTCTACCTATTTCAATGTTTCTCAATTTATATATACAGTGTGTTTCAAAACTTGTGGTAAATTCGTTAGGTGAGGTGATAGAACACAACTAGACGAGCACAAATCACTATACAATGTATGTTCGGAACTCAACTTGTGCGCTAGATGTGTTCATTTGTGTGAGATATTCATTTTCTTTTTAAATCGTACTATTTTATTTTACTTCGAAAATTGTGTAATGTTTCTATATATAGTTGATTAAAAATAAACATTTCCGCCTCCATCTTTAATTTCACCCCTGTTTGGAATAACTCATGCGAAAAAGGTAAAGGGTTTCCGTATCTGAAAACGGACAACAGTTCTTTTTTACTTTCTCGTGTACGAAGTATACAAAGAGAAAGCATAGCAATCGTCAAAAAATTCGAACTCGAGATTTTGACGAATCTCCACGTTTTAGATTTCCCTGAGTCCAAAAAACACAATTTTGGAATTATGTGCGTCTGTCGGTCTGTGAACACGATAACTTGAAAACTATTAGAGCTACGGAGATGAAATTTGGTATGTGATCTTGACTCATAATTTATAGGTTTCTATCAAAGTTTAGACAAAATTCGTCTACGGGAAGTCTGTCTGTCCGCTTTCATGCGAACACTATAACTCTAAAACTTGATTAGTTAGATAGATAAAATTTGATACAATATACATGCAAATCCGTATAAAATTTTGGGCCAATTCCGTCGAAGGGTTGACTGTCTGTCGGTCTGTATAATCGCATACTTTTGATCGCAATAACTGGTTAACAAAATTGCTTAGATAAATAACATTTTGCATGTGGCCTTCTAACCTTAATTGTATATTTGTGTTCAATTTTTGTGTCAATCGGTTTAAAAAAAGTTGTTCAATTTGCATTTTCGCTGTCTTCAATATTCTACGACGCATAAAAAGCCCGACTGATCTTGGCTCACTACCAAATTATACCCACGCTCTTTCGCTGTAGACCTTGACGCTTCGCTTATTTTTTTTCTACACTGCGTTAGGGACGCTTGTTCGTTTTAATGCATTTTTGATTATTTTTTCTCTACATATGTTAGGGAGTATACGAGCAAATTTAGGGGAGACCACTCCCGCTGGTTTCTTTATGTATTCCGAAATAAGCAGCCTTGAGTTATGATTGGGATTTATTCAACAGATCTGTTCAAACTTCGCAGCAATTTCATAGTTCTTGGAGTTCTCAGCTAAACCACGAGTTGCTATTTCGGCATCGTTAATAAGATAGGATTTTAAACTGTTAAAATTCCCAACATTGCTAAGATTTGAATTTTTATGTATAGCTGATTCAAATTGAGAAAAAAAATTATTAAGCTTTAAGATATTTCCATCGTACTGTAAGCTGGGAAGTTTAACTGCACATTTTAGCGTACCTCTACCACTTCTGTCAATCAAATTCATAGCATCGCTTTCGGTTTCAGGCAATATTCTTTTCGCTCTAATTTTCCATGTAATTATGTGGTCTCTGTATTCCTGTTGCCTTTCTACTTCGCTTTCAATGTCTTGCATCTTTCCCAAATTTAAAATTTCAAAATCCGATTTCTGTGAATGACTTTCTTTGTCTAACCAGTTCGCAACAATTTCGCCAATTAGATCAGGAGATTCTGCTTCCTTTTTGTCGAATTCCTTTACCAGTTGTTTAATAAATTCTGTTGCCGCCTTTCTGACAGGTATTCTAACCTTTTTCAAGGATTCAATATCCATTTTAACTAGTTAAAGTATTCAATTTGAAAATCTAAAGAACTGACTTCCCGAGTTTCGGCATCAAAAATGTTCACATTTCCTAAATTGATATACAGTAATACCTTGTTACAACAATACTTTGGGGACCAAATAAAGATATTGCTATAGAGGGATGCATTGTTATATCGAGGGACAATATAATTACCATAGGAAAAAACTTAAATTTTACACCTAAAGGTTATATTTCATTCAAAGTTTGGACGAAATCCGTCACGTGGAAGTCTGTCTGATCATCTACATGTGAACAACGCTAACAGAAAAGGCCGGATGGATGAAATTTGATACGTAGTTTTACTACAGTAATACCTCGTTACAACAATATTTTGGGGACAAAATAAAGATATTGTTATAGAGGGATGTATTTTTATATCGAGGGGCGAAATAATTACGATATAAAAACAAGTTAAAGTTTGGTTGTTTTAATGTGGACACTATGCAGCAGTATACATTTTGCAAAAAAAGCATCACCAGAGTGAAGTTTGTTAAAGCATACAAAAATTTGAAAATTCAGCTATACAATAAAATACACTCATGTCCATAAATTAAGGATAATGAAGTTCAGGCAAAGAAAGAGACAGAAGCAAAACAAATTTGACTTATTTGTAAAGTCTATTTATTAAACAAAAGGTAAAGAGCAAAAAAGATGCTATATGTTTGACATAATTAATAAAAATTGCGATTTTTAATCCCTGGAGCAAATTTCAAAAAAGAACCTATTTACAAAAAACAGTATAACATGGTTAGTATGATGGTTAATGCGGAGTATGTCTCTCGGACGATGCAATACAGGCCTTACAACGCCTAGGCATGCTGAGTATCAAATTATCAATCTGATCTTGGGGAATATTACACCACTCATCAAGCAATTCCCTCCAAAGTTCCGGTAGGCAGGTGGGAGGGGGTTGATGGGCTGCAATTCGTCGGCCGAGCATATCCCACACATGCTCTATTGGATTCAAGTCCGGTGAGTATGCTGGCCAATCCATACGGGTGATATCCTCCGATTGAAGGCATTCGTCTACAATGTTTGCACGGTGAGGACGGGCGTTGTCATCCATAAACAGAAATTCAGCACCCATGGCGCCCCGAAACAAACGTACATGTTGTTCCAGAATGACATCCCGATAGATGTGGCCTGTCATCTTTACACTCTGAACATGCAGGTCAGTTCTGGAACCAAGAATAATTCCTCCCCAAACGAGCCATCCTGCACCACCGTAACGGTGTCGTTCAATGGTGTTCTCTTGGTGGTAACGGGTACCTGGCGCTCTCCATATGAAAGTCCGGCGAGAATCAGACTGCAAACTAAACCTGGACTCGTCGGAAAACATCACACAAGACCACTGTTGCGGTGTCCACAATGCATGCTCTCTACTCCAGGCTAATCGCAGGCGACAGTGAGTTGCGGTTAGTGGAACACATCTGTCAGGCCTACGAGCATGTAGACCAATGTGCCCTAATCTTCTGTACACGGTTTGCCTTGAAACTGTCGTACCGGTAGCTGAAGAGACAGGTCTGATGTTGTGCTCCGTCTGTTTCTTTTGGCAGTAACTGCCAAATACCGGTCCTCATTCGGCGTTGTAACTCGGGGGCGACCTGTGCTGTAACATCTACTCACATTACCATCATCTTGGAATCGTTGCCAAAGCCTGGAGATGACTCTCTGGGCGATTCCATGTTCCTCGGATACTTCCAGCTGGGTACGTCCACATTCCAGTCGTCCGATAATTCTACCACGTAAAAAATCATCCAAATAGTTCCTTTGTGCCATAACTATGCGGTTATTGCACTGAAAGGCTTTTAAAGCGCTTGTGAACAATTTTACTTCTTTGCCACCATTCCTTATATACCCCTCTCTTACACTCTCGTCATTGTGACGTACTATCCGCGCCATCTGGTGGTTTCCTGTAATTTGCATATTCTTCTTCAAGATGTGTGTGATAATTCTACAGGTGAAATTTTTATTTTAGAGTTCAATTTCTGTGTGATTCTGAATTATCCTTAATTTATGGACATGAGTGTAGTTCACATGCCTGAGAAACTTATTTATCTAAAAAATCCAATATTTTCGTTTGCTTATTCATTTTTTTAACTGTTAATAAGTCAACTAACAAGATTTGCATAGAGTCTAATGCACGAAAATGATCATCATTTGGTGGATAAAAGGCTTCAAAAAATTGTCCGTAGGGACTGAACTGATTGCAGATTGAAGTCGATAAAGATTGCGATGTATCTATATCATCATCATCATCCTCTTCATCATCATTGTCCATTTCCAGACGAAATGGGTTATCTTCTTCAGTAACTCCTTCAAAAACCATACGATCATATCATCTGCTGTTAAATATTCCTCCACGTTAATTCCAGACATTTTGCCACTTTTTTTCTTCAAGCTGAGTTAAAGACTTTTGAAATCTCAACATTCTTCAGTTATCGGAAACAGCGCCATTTTGGGAATTTTCGTCATTATCAGTTTGCTTATCCTCCATGAAATATTGTTACAGAGGGAAAAAATGGCGTTGAGATTTTTAAAAAAGATTGTTGTACAGAGGTTTATTGCTGTACAGAATATCGTTATATTGAGGGGAGATTAGCATTATGTTCTATGCAAATTCACTGGGACCACAAAATTTTATTGTTGTACAGGGATTTATCGTTGTATCGGATATCGTTGTAGCGAGAATTTATTGTATTTGCTAATTCAAAGTCGTATTATTTTCATTTAGTTCGCTTACCTGTCAGTAAAGGTCTCGTAACCAGCAACATACTCCATACTTAAGCAACATAAACATTTATTGACGTGAACGAAACCAACACATACCATGCAGCACAAGACAAACACATGACAAAAACTCAACATGAAGATCTATCAGCAAGCGAATACAACATGAAGATCTATCAGCAAGCGAATACAACATGAAGATCTATCA
>BGPR01026691.1:0-21331 GCA_013235015.1 Araneus ventricosus | reverse complement strand
CTATAGTCGTAGTATTTTTAACCGCTTAAGGGTCGGGTTATTTTGTAGCCAATGGTATTTAGGACGAGTTAACTCGAGATAAGTCCTTAAGCGGTTAATGCCATTCAACTAAACTAAAAGTCAAGTCAAGTCAAGTTCATCTATGTGAAACAGAAAGAGGCGAAAATCATCGTATTCACACACCTCCTCTTTGAAATAGTGTATTGAAAATTTTATTGAAAATCAAAGAAGTGTATAATTTTTGCAAAAACATTCGTATATCAGAAAAGAAAAAATTGCCAAATATAAATACGTTATATAATCATGATATATTAACACAGAATACTAGAAGAAATGTCGCCTTTAATGGATCAAGTTCTCTCAAATTTATAAAGAATTCCTTTGTTGGAAGCCAAAACTATTTAAAGTGCATGCGGTGCAAAATTCTCTAACCTTAGTTAAATCTTTTATCTCTATGAGCCCTATCCCGCCTCAATACGCCCCATTAGACAGCGGCTTGGACACGGGCGGTTTCGGCTGCCTGAGTGTATTTTACGGGAGAAAAGAGGTTCCTTTCTTTGTTGACAATTAATCGCCCAAATTCGGGTGCCGTTCTTCTGGAAATTCTGTAAAGAAAGGGAGGATTATATTTTTTTTTCGTGTATGAAAATTTACTTCAATTTTTGAGGTTCTGGAATTCTCAATCTAGCCGGGTTCAGAGAGTTATTAGCTATTTCTTCTAAAAAAATTTGATAAAAGTTTCAGGACATTTATGTAACATTTAACAGGTTAAAAAAATGAGCAAAAGAAAAATCGTATTTAATTTTTCTAGAATTAATTGCTTTGAACTTTATTTTTGAGGTAAATTTTATTTATTTTTTATTTTATATTTGTTTTATTTCGGTACTTTATGCATATTTTAGCACCGAAATTTTATCAGAAGTTAACAAACATTTTTTTATGCTTAGTTATTATTAAAAATTTTATGATACTGATCTTAGAGTAAATATTTGAGGAAAATTAGTCATTTGATCGATTTATAAATTTTACTTTATATTTAAAAAAATGGAATTTCTTAAAAGCTTAACTACATTAAAAAATTCATTTCATTTAGATATTTGTATTCATTCATAATTTGTCAGATGTTTCACAACATTGTACATCGATTTACTGTCATTTACTTAGAAAGGAATTCAACTTCAAATCCTATTTCCTAATGATTTTCTTCTCTTCTGATGCAAATGTATATCTTCGAATTCAGTAAAAATAGAATTTTTTTAATGCAAATTTTGAACTTAGAAGATAAGACAAGTAAAAAATATCTTAAGAAGATTCTAAAGCCTCTACTCACGAAATGCTCCATCATCTATTGATTTTTCTTTGAAAAATGATAAAATTTCTCATAGGAAAGAAAATCATAATTTATGGCTATGGAAAAATGAATACTACTCTTGCTATTAAAATTATCTCAGAGTGTAATTTGTTGAGTTGGGAACCGATTCCGACACAGTTTACCTCTTATTCGATGTCAGGTCATATCTCGGGAAGTGATGATGTTGTAGTAAGGTCCTGGCTAAGGGTTTGGAGGATATAAGTTTCGAAACGAAATACCGATGAAGATCCGCCGTGTATGTCAGTATGTATGTACGTTATATCACACGCAGAGGTCAAACGCCCTTCCTTTTTGTGTAGTACGGAAATTCTGAGAGGGATCTGCCATCTCAGGTGTCGTTCTCTTCAGCTGATCGAGGTCTGTCCCACTATAGTCGTAGTATTTTTAACCGCTTAAGGGTCAGTTATTTTGTAATCTATGGTATTTAAGACGAGTTAACTCGAGATAAGTCTTTAAGCGGTTAATGTCACTCAACTAAAATAAAAGTCAATTCAAGTTGTTGTTTTGTTGTTGATGATCCCCAAAGATCAGCAGAGATATATCAGGTCCATCAGCCTCTGCACCCCAAATAAATCCAAAATCAACAGAGGATTAGAAACAAGATCCTGTTTGGAAAGTCCCGGGCACGCAAGAATATGATCAGGTATGGCCTGTTCTGTACTACATTTTGGGCAGATGCCAAAACACTTGAAATTTTCAGAGAAAGTCAGATTTCTGATATCCCAACTAAGGAAGCGAGTAAGAGTTGTTTGGTCGCGTCTCTTGCAGTCAATTGATAGACAGCCACCTGGTCGAGAACCATGATACCAGTGATGCACCAGTGGAATGAGCCAGATAGTTTTATTCCTGCTTTTAGCTCTAGAGAACAACTCCAAGTAGTCATGTACATAATCATCTTTGCAAAAACATTCGCGTATCACTGAAACAAAAGTTCCCAAAAATAAATACGTTATATAATGATGATATGTAAACACAGAATACTAGAAGAAATGTCGCCTTCAATAGATCAAGTTCTTTCAAACTTATAAAGAATTCCTTTGTTCGAAGATAAAGCTATTTAAAGTGTATGCGGTGCAACATTCTTTAACCTTAGTTAACTCTTTTATTAGCAATTTCTACTAAAAAAATTGATAAAATTTCAGGACATTTTTAAAACATTTAACAGGGTTAAAAAAATGGGCAAAAGTAAAATCGTATTCAATTTTTTCTGGATTTAATTATATTCAAATTTATTTTTGAGGTAAGTTTTATTTATTTATATTTTATATTTGCTTTATTTCGGTGCTTTATGTATATTTTAGCTTTTCTTTATTTCATACAAAGCTATACGTTTTGTTCGATATGATTGTTTTTATATAGCAAATGGTAACGGCTTTATAAAAAAATTTCCAGGAATAATTAAAGATTAAATAATATTCACTAGAAAATTATTTGTAAACAATGTAGAACCTTAAAAGTGTCGAAATCATTATATTTTAAATTAATCTTATTTCAACTGTAAATGCATTATAAGAGAATCAAATATAGGAGATCCTTTTCCTTACTGATAGGAAAACTAAGCTTCGAAACCTAGTTCTATGGGAGATCAGCTTCAATACGATTATAAAGACTTTTGCTGTGGCTCAAATGCTGTCATACACACATTGTTATTAAAAATACTCTAGTAGTAACGGTTCCAGACCTGGAAAAAATGCAGAAGTTTACTGTTATTTATTACAAGTCATATACTCTGTTACATCCGCCTAGCCCGAAAATGTTACAATTTTCGTCAATAGATGACGTTGCGCCAATATCTGAGGTAATTTTTGCAGTTTTTCTTTTAATTACTGAAGCAAAATTGGAAAGCTAATTTGAGGATTTATTTTTTTCAGTTTAACTAAAACTATTACAGAAATTCAAGGCTGAACGTAAAACAATTTTTTCCGTTCAAAATACCGTTTTCTGCAAAACAAAACATCACCTCTCACTACTTTTTCTTGTTTCGACAGAGGGCATCCCTTGTAATGCATTCTAGAGAATTGTTTCGTATGGAACCACAGAACCGGGGACAGAGCCTTCTGAATGCGGGAAATTTAAATGTAATAAACCTGTATGTGGTATAAAAATTATGAAATAAAGCTACCAGCCAACGGTTAATTTTCATGTCAATATCCAGTTCAAATTGTAAATCTAAATCCACAAATCAATGAATTTATTCACGACAAACAGCGGTTAAAATATCCTTTAATCTTCTATTATGTCTCTTTCTCCCTCTTTTTTGATATAATACGTGATTATATTCTTTTTAAACAAATTCTCTTTTAAAAGAAAATTCAATGCACAGTGCCTGTTTTAAATATTGTTATTTAAACAACATTTCGTGCCATTTGTTAAAGAATTAAGACATAACATATACATGTTAACATAATGAGTACTAAAAGTAGAACACTAACCCGTATCAAGAAAATTAATATTATTTTGCGAAAGAAAAATAATTTCCTACACATATCATATAATCTTCCAAAATATTTTTTTAATTTTTGAAAGAAAACAGATAAGTCAAGGAAACTCCAATGAGTCTAAACAATTAATTAGCAATTTCTAAAATGAATTTACTAAGGAAAATGGATGAAGAAAAAAACACTTATTAAGTTTTTCGGAGGATTATATTCAGGAACAAATTATCATATTGATATATCGATATAAAATTGAAATACATATTCGGTGTAAGAAAGTGGAAACACATATTCAGTGTTGAAACAAACAGCAGAATATGTTAGACTCAATAAATTGAAAAATTCTTTAATATAGTGTGGTCTCTCATCTTAAAGCAGTTTTCGAAACTATTCCTTTCTCCTACCACTTGGAAATGCAACAGAAATGTTTTTTAAGGACACAGTGAAAAGCCTATTCAAATTTGTTTCACCCGTCTTTCTTGAAAAAGGTTCCCAATGGGTTTGCCTTATGTATGCGAATTGTAAACTCATCTACAAATAACAAATTTGGGAAATATCTTTTCGCATCCATAACGTTTTAACTGTCAGCATAGATATATGAATTTTTGACTATTGACAGAACGAAACGAGGTCCTTTTTAACTCGTACCTTCGGCATATACTCTGTCTGTAAATTTGAACACGCGCGAAATACCCATTTTTTAATTTATTCGGATTTGGCGTGAAAGCTCCTTGCAGTCTTTGAAAACGAGATATCTGTATGGAATTTTGGTTTTTTAATTCCGTTTTAGGATGTGGGCCGTTTTATTGGTTTCTATGCTTGGTGAGTCAATGTCGGGTTTGGCAACATTAAAGAATTTCAATAATTTTGGTCATGACAAAACATTTCAGTCATTTTGGTAATCGCAAAACATTTAATTTTAATTTTTATTAATGTCGAGACTTTTAATTGTAATGCTGTTAATAATGAGGGAAAGAAATATTTAATTGTAATTTTGTAAATCTTTAGGTAAGCGTATGCTTGTAAGTAATTCGCATTCGTAATGAAAGGAGTAATAATTTTAAAAATTGCATTGAATATCATAGATAATTTCTTGTTGCGAGATGAACTACTAGTTAAAAGATTAATTTTAAATGCAGATTATAACAAAAGATGGCTTGAAATAAAAAAAAATTATACATTAGGCTTTCTAAAGTAATTATGTTGCCTACAAGATCGGAACGTCGGATATAATTTTAATGCCGATTAATAAGTGAGATGATGAAATCTATTTCTGGATCGTACAAAAAAAAACAGCAAGTTTTAATTAAATATCACAGAAAAATATACATTATATATGTCAACAGGATTCTGGGATATTGTTCTGTACTATTGTTTCATAAAACATCATCTTCACTGCTTAGTTAGCTAACCTTAATGGTACTTTATCTGATAAATTCAAGTCATTTTGAGATGCAATTTAATTTTCAGGCGGTATTAATTATTTAAATGTTGACTTTAAAAATAAGGCGGCTGTAAACTTATTTAATAAAATAACAAATCTTAACTTGCATGGTTTTACTTCAGGATATAGCTTTTTATGATATTTTGAAAACCGGAATCTCATAATAATCTACTCTGTTTGAAGCTCGTGATAAGATACTGATCAGCAGTCTTAATTTGAAGAATTCTTGTTGCCTTACTCCAGATATAATCAGGAAAATAATAGGGATTTCTAGAATTTTTGAAAGACATTCGAGTAAAAATTAAAATTTCAAATGGATATCTGGGGTTTGATAGCTCTTAAGTTTAATTGCAACAAAGGAAAAGTAATTCAAAACAATGCTCTTCGCATCATAAGAAATCTGTCATGGTAAATCTGGAACCCTGTTATCCACTGTGAAATGAGAATGGAAAAGGTGGAAGACCACATGACAAAACTGGCTAGAAATCCTTTTATACGATTCTTAGATCATCCAAATCCACTGATTTGTTATCAAGTTCTTTTTTATCTCAACAATCCTAAATAAAGTTCCCCATACATAACTATAAAATGGTCCCTTCCGCTCAAACCCCCATAATAAATTTGTTTCACAGTATCATAAGAACTTCCTTCCTTTGTTATGAAAACTTTGGTAAAATCAAGTCACTTACAATAATTCTATTTCTAGAGGTAGTTTATATCTCTCTGTCTGGAGTTTGGTTTTTCTTTATTCGTTTCATATTCAACATTGATGTTTGCAATATTTTTTCATACTGTCGTTAAGGCAGCATTAGCAATTCAACAGAAGTTCCTAGCTCTTCTACTCATTTTCACCAGCCAGTCTTCATATAATTAAATAAACATTTACCCAATACTATTTCGAAGCTCATATTGTAAATGTTTCTGAAAAAAATTCCTTTGAATTTTTTGCTTCCTTGAATATATTTTTGAAATCTTACACTTTGGTTTTCAAACAACCAATTAATTTATTATCATATCACCGGACACATGCATATTACTTAGGCTATTTACAGAATGAAGTTTTGATATGAAATGGAGATTTTTTTTCATGCAGCATAAAGAAAAATAACATATAATTATTTATCTTATCTAAAATGTAATGTAGCTCAGCTAAATTTCGGGATTTGTCCGATTCAAGAATTCGTATCACGACAATTTAACTGTTTTTCGAGATTCGAAACTCCAATAAAAATAGACATGAAATGTTGCTGCAGTGGAGTTCCGGTCATTCAGAAGCTCCACATGCATAGGCAGGACGGGGCTGTCTCGTTTATGGTTACTTCATAAAGTTAATTTTTTTAAACAAAAAGAAGTGTATATTATTCAATGATTTTAACAAAGGTAATTATATTAAATTATCTATTTGATTAACTTTTAAGTATAGAATTTTAAGTTTGGTTATAGCCAGAGAATGTACCCTGATATATTAATATTTTTAACTTTTTGTTGAGGAAATTGATAGCAAGATAAAAAATTTTCCAATTAATGATATCGCCAAAAACATTTTCAGGTACTATTTACGACCCAGAAGAATGTCATAAAAAGGAAAAAAAATAAACTTTATATAAATGCAAAATATAAACCTTATATAAATGCAAAAAAGATTATTCAATCATAATTGCAAAAAATAATCCATTTTTTTTTTAAATTAAGGAACAAACGACAGTTTGAAAATTTGTTTTTTTGAAAAAAATATATTATATCCATGATAAATTCAGCATATCTAGTGACAAAGTACTTTCCTATCTGTGTCGTTCTGAAAGACAGCAGAGATTGAAATATTTATTTTCATAACTACTCGAAATAGATAATAGCTATATGCATATCTCTTCGTCAATTTGAATCCTTTTTTAAGTCATGTTTAAAAATGTAAGTTTAAAAATGAACGCGGAAAGTCGCATAATTTCAGCCGTATATGTTACGAAAACAGATTTTTCTCTAAATAACAGTAATTGAACTATGACAAAACAGAAAGAATTACGGATTAAAATACATACTTTGCGTAAAAGATATTGAAACACTTATAACCAAAAATAAATTATGTGAATACATTTTTGTAACTTGAAGCAGTTACGCTTCCACATTTGTTTGTGAGAAAATATCTTTTCATATATGTTGCGACAAACGAGTGTGTCGATCATTGTATAAATTTCACCGCTATAAAATCAAAAGTTTAGCTTAGTTATATTAACGTTCCATTTTGAAGATTCATGTGAGATATTTTGAGCAGACCTCAACATTTTTAATCATCGTCAGATAAAGAGAACGACAAATGAATCTGCACGTCTCAGTCTGAGATTCCACTCCACAATACTTAAGGGTAAGGCAATAGGCCCCCCCCCATGCACACCGACTCTTCTCTGGAATTGGGTTTCGGCCCCGAAGCCAAGGTCTTACTTACTACTGGGACACCGTAGCTTCTATGAAATCAGAAAGGTTTTTAAATCTATTCTCATGACCTACCACTCAGAATTGTAAAATAACTGATTTTCAAGAAGATACTAAATCCGTTTTCGGTAGTATTGACACTGAGCTGAAGTACTTAACACTGGGACTCATGAAGAGCCGCGGAAAAAAAAGTAGCCACCCAGCATTATTCCGCCGCTGTTCATTTTATCTTAAATGCTAAAGTAAATCAATGCTAAAGTAAAAATTTGAATTTTTAATGATATCTTTGAAAATAATATAATTTTTGACTTACAATTTTTTTGGTAATATTTTGAAGTATTCTACACATTCTACTCTTATACGTTTGATTTAAGAATAATTTTTACACATGAAATATTTTATAATATTTGATGTTCAAAAATTCTTGAAAAGCAACATTTATAAATTTTAACAGATATCGATGCAGATGCCTATTTCATAAGCAAATGCAAAATTTCAGCTTATTTATACGAATAGTTTTGAAGATACATCACATTTTTTATTTTCGTCGTAATTCGATGCACTTAAGGGGACGGCGTATATTTCGAAACCATTTTCATTATTAAATATAATAATCAAACAACTTAATTTATGAAATTTATCTATATACGCATGTAACTATTTTTATATAAAAATTAAAATTTTACAATTTAAAGTGACGTAATAGTATTCTATTTATTTTTTACGCATAAAATTTTACCGATTGTAAAATGTAGATCATTACTTTGAAAATGACATTTAAAGTTCGAAATAATTTTAAATGCTACTACTGACATTTAAGCATAAGCAGATGACTTTAGTACGAACATGTGGAGACGACCCCTTTTATATGGAGAACAAAAAAATTTCAAATATCATATTAATAATAATAGGTTAATATATCATCTATTAACGATATATTAACCAATATTAATGTTCTGGGGCATTTTTTCATGAGAAATTTATTTATGGCATCAAAAAAGGGTGTTGCCTTTGAAACTTTTGAAGTTAGTGCAATTTTAAATACATAGACGGCCCCTTATGAAATTTTAAACCTTAGAATCTTTTAAAATGCGTTACTTCCTGTAAAATGGTATCTTTAGATTTAAGAAGCATTGAGCAGCGGCGGAATAATGCTGGGTCGCTCCTTTTTTTCCAACGCGACTGTACGTAAATGCATCTTCGTCGTTCTAGTAACCTTCTGTATAGTATGATTTAGTTTATAGTAGTTAAAATTTTATTAATATATATGAAAAACGCATTCAAATGGAAATTGCCCTACGTGTTTTTAATGCGATGGTAATTACAGTTGAGATTGGTTCCATTCTTCAGGAGTTTTAAAGAATGAAAAAAAAAAATTACTTGTTTCTTTTATCATGGAGTGTCGTCTGTAGGCTTGAAATTGAACAGTCTAATAGTTACGTCATTCGAATGTTAGGAATGCCTAGAATGCTGGTATACAAGATAATGAAACGGTCATAACTACATCAAACATCACTCCAAATATGTCGTCCAAACGTCTCAGACCTGTCGATACTGGGAATTAATTAGACGACGCAATACAGATCTTAGGACTGAAGAACTGTCTAAGAACACTGCTTCTGCGATTAGAACAATGAATTTGACAAATGACGATCTGAGAGGTACCTTTCCACCATGTGACTTTACCACTCTTCATAACCCGGACGATTAATAGGGAAAAAAACCGGACGATTTAAAACTACCAGGAGTCATGTTCCGATCGTTTTAAGTCTTTTTTTCTTTACATAAAAAATTATTTTTCTATTTTGAAATCACATTTTAACAGCCCCGTAATATTGGGCATGAGTGTTAAAAATTTCGTCGCAACAATCCGATTATGGTCTGATACAACATGTTTCGTTTTAACCTAACCTCTCGACACCGACGTATTTCGCACCGTTTAATAAAATTTAAAAGAAAAATTATGTTCAATATTTCAGCATTCCTATACCAAAATATATAGAAGACTTTTCGGGGAAAAAATCCTGCATAAACTTCCGATTCTTTGTAAACTTCTAGGCTTAAATCGGCACAAACTGACGTCAGGCACAAGAAACGCCACAGATATTTCAACTAGTTTCACGTTCTAAATACATACTCCTCTCGGAACCCCTTTTCATGAAGTAAAAAAATATCTACTTAAATTAAATCGCACGAGAAGCATTCTCGATCATCTTAAGAAGCGTTGCTGTTCGAGTTTCGAGTGGTAGGTCAGCAGAATGATTCCAGCTGTGTTTAATGCAGTAAAAGATGCTTAACATTTTACTAAATATCATCAAAATTTTTTCTGGTATTAGAAAAATATTTTTCACTAACAAATAAGTGAAGATAATTATTTTAAATTTGGCTAACACTGCCAATGCATGTTTCTTTTGGGTTTCACAGAACATTCAATGTTTTTTCGTGATAGTAACCATTATTGCTATCTAAATATCTGTTTGACTCGGTTTGCACTCAGTTTAAAATGTATGAGTCTTTTCTGTTCTCTTATATTAAAGTTCTTTGCAAATTCTATTACTTGAAATAGTTTGCAGAGTATAAAGCTCCTAGCTCAGACAGGATATGCATAATTAACAAAAATATGTGCCTTATAATAATAATAAAATTTTTTTCTGTGTACTGAGAATATGAAATTGGTTGAGATAATCACTTAGCCGTAAGGAAATGAAATCTCTGAATATTCTGTGCCGCAAGGTGGACTTTAGACGGGCTCTTTCTGTATGATGTTGGCGTATCAAAAAAGGCCTGCGGATTCTCGGTGGATCAGTGCGTGATTCTCTGTGTATATAGGTGAATGACCGAGAGGTGGTAATCTGGTCTGAAGTGGATCGAGGCAGACTGAGGTGCAATGGATAAGTACTGATCTGACCATGTAATCACTTATCCATCCGTTGCTGCTTGAACATAATGTTTGTATATAATAATAATTTAGTGTTTCTTTTAATGTATCGAGATGATAAAAACCACAAAAATGCATCCATTAGAGGTAAAAGGACTCTCATCTTATGCGTACTCTTTTGTTCTCTATTTTCCAACAGAGAAATTGGTTATGAGCCATTAACCTCCAGCGTTGCTCATATAAATTTCCTGGACTGTGAGAAAGAAAACCATCTACAGATGTCTGAGCCGCCGAAACTTCAATTTTCGCCTTTCCAAGCTTAGCGACTTTCATGGACTGTTAAAAACAGACATGAAGGTATTATCATCTCGACTCGAATCATCAAACGTGGAGACAAGGTCACCAGAGACTGAAGGAGTTCCTCATCGATTCGGCAGCTACTACTCCACATATGCAATCAAAAGCAATTTCTCGAATCTGAAGCAAATTTTTACCAACTGAAGTTCTGTGGGGAGAGAGACTCTTCTAAAAGCCGTGGTATTGAGACATTATATAAATTCTAAATCTTGGACATTAAAGGTAGAGTAGAAATAAATTTAAAAATGTATTGTATGTACCCAAAATGAGACGAAATCTGATATGTAAGTCAAATTGATATTGTTGGTAATTATATTGAATGGGGCCGTGATAAAATGATTATATACAATTCATGAAAGAATATATGTTTTCTGTAAATAGAGTAGATAAACTGTATATTGTGTATGGCTATCCAACCAAATATGAAGCTAAATTTTGAAGTTGATTAATATCAAATTTGAAGCGATTTTGTACATGGAAGACTTTGTCACGTAAAGATTCCTTTAATCCAAAGTATGAGTAAGAATAATTCTGTAAAAGGTATTGAACATTTAGGAAGTCTAAAGAAAATTGTGTTAATTGTAATAGCTAATTACTAGATCATCTTAAAGAAAATTATCTGTATGGTAGAACTAATCAAAGGTGCTTAGATATCATTGTGATTTATGCGGACCTGACCTGTAACTTGATAGGTGGAAACCGATATTTTTTTCTATTATTGACGATTACTCAAGAAAGGTAGATGTCTAATAAAAAAGTAAAGACGCAAGTTTTGATTGTTTTAAAAAAGATTTATAAAGAGAAAGAGAAATTAAATTCTAAGATTAATGTATGAGGATCGGACAATGGTCTGAATTTTGCCACAAAGAATTTGAAAACTTTAACTAAATTAGATGTTAAATAGAAAGAACTAGTGTATAAAGACCATCAAAATGGGATTGGCGAAAATTTAATCGAACGGCAATGGATGAGTCAATATGCTCCAAGCGGTTTCACAATTCGGGCTGAAGCTCTTTTAACCTTTAGTTCCATGCTAAAAATACATGCGAACATAACAACCCTTCTAACTCCAATTGAAATATGGTCTGGGTTCAAACCGTCGATAAAACATTTTAGAATATGCTTTGATCTTAGTTACGTAATATTCCAAAAAATAAAAGCAAAATAATGACAACATAAGAGCCCAAACTTGTGTATCTTTAGGATTACTCATACGTACCAATTGGGTTACTGGTATTTCTTCAAATGAAAATAAAGTGATTGAGACTACAGTGTGTATGTTGATAGAAAGTAAAAACAGGTAGTAAGTTTTGCTTGGTAAAATAAACAATCACAGTATGCTAAAATTTAACTTAAACACGGTAAATGAAGTTTGAAGATCCCAGTATGATTCAATCGTACTAAACTGTTGAACAAATTAAGTCACTCTTGACATAGAAGACTGACAAGAGAAGAGAATATACTAAGACTAGAGTAAAAAAATGTATGTATATTATTTATCCTCCAATCTATAAAACTAATTAAATTAAATGAAGTTAGAACATTGTAAGTGAAAATAAAGTGACGCTTTGAACCGGAAAAATTTAAACTAAGGCAATGACTCGATTCCGATGAAGAAATAAAAATTAGAAAAACATGATTCAAGAATCGAAGGTTCTAACCTGATGGATTGAATAGAAACATTAGAATATGAGATGTTTATAGTATTTACGATTGCAAAAAACATTTGAGGACACACAGGAAGTAAGGATAAAAAGAAAATGATTTTTTGCCATGAGGGATAATATGAGTGAAAACTCGAAAGGTTTGGAAATTAGTAGATCATATCCTGCTAATAAACTATAATTGGAGTAATGGGTTTATAATATTAAAATGATGAAAAATAAAACCAAAGAAATACAAAGCTTGAAAGGTTGTTAGCGATGATTTCAAACAAAAAGCTGGTATTGATTATGAGAGAACATTTTCTCCGGTTGTAAATTTTTTCTATTGTAAAATAATGTTTATTGTTTTTTAGTATCATTGTTTGGGATGGAATCCATGCAACCGATGTAAAGTCTCGCATATTTATAGTGGTAAGTTGAAGAAGAAGGTATCTCAAACAGCCCCAGGTTTTATTACTTAAAGGTAGAAAGCAAAGTACTTGCTTATAAAAGCGTTATACGGTTACACAAAACGTGACGAAGCTGGTGCTAATGGTAGGATCACATTTTGAAAAACCTTAAAGTCTGATAAATTATTATGGCCATGTGTTTACTGTAAAGATGTTATATTGCACAATTTATGGAGATGACATTATAGTTTTGCAACGTTAAAGTTAAAGTATTGAGCTCTAATACACTACGACCGTGGGGCCTATGCTGGAGATAACCGGACCGTCGTGCCATTAGAATGAACCTCTAATATTCTCGCCGCAATGGTGACATTTCTACGCACGTCATTTTCTCTTAATTTGATGGCTAGTATATAAAAGGCCATCGGATTCTCGGTGGATCAGTGTGGATTCTCTGTGATACTAGATGGACGAGAGGATCTGTCTGAAGTGGACTGAGGGCAGATCGGGTGGCAATGGAAATGCTACGATCTCGACCATGTAATCCTTATGCCATCCATGCTTTGCTACCAGGAACAACTGTCTTTGTATAATAATAATAATTTAGTTATACTTTCAATTTTAATCAACATCTCGATGATAAAACCAATCATCAATCATCTTATTAGAGGTAAAAAGACTCTCATCTTTTATGCGTGTACTTGTTGTTTTCTCTATTTTCCAACAGAGAAGTTAAGGTGGGCCATTAGACTCCAGCGTTGCTCATATAAATTGGACTGTGAGAAAAGAAAAAAAGCCATCTCACAGCATAATGAGTCTGCAACTTCAATTTTCGCCTTCCAGAAGCTTGTAGCATGACTAATACATGGATGCTGAAAAACAGAGACATGAAGGTATTTCATCTCGACTCGAATCATCAAACGTGGAGACAACGGTCACCGAGAAAGATAGCAGGAGTTCTACATCGATCTGCAGCAGCTACTACTTCCACATAAGTGCAAATCAAAGGCTGACTGGTTCTCGAATACTAATTTGAGATTGCAACTGAAGTTCGGTGAGAGAGACTTCTGCAAAAGCCGTGGAGATGTGGGGCATAAATTTACAATCGCCGACATAAGGTAAGGTAGAAAATAAATTTAAAAAAAATGTATTGTATGTACCCCAAATGAATGAAGAAAACTGATATGTGATTAAATGATGCAATTGAATTTATAATTGAATAGGGCTGATAAATGTTATAACAATTCATAAAGAATATATATGTTCTTAAATAGGCAGATAAACCTGTATATTGTGTATGGTCATCCAAACTTAAATATGACATGTATAAATTTAAAGGAAGTTACATTATATCAAATTTTGAGTTAGATTTTTTGTACATGGAAGATTTTCATTCGTACGTAAAATTTTTAACGTCCAAAAGTATTAGCAAGAAGTACCTAGTAACAAAAGGTATTGATGCCTAGTAAGTCTAAAGCTGAAAATTTGTATTGTGTAACCATAGTCTAAATCTAATTGATCATCTCTAAAGAAAAATTACTTCATGTGGTAGAACTACTCAAAGCATTGTAGATAGATTTTATTTGTGATTTATGCGACCTGCAACTTGTAGCTTCAAATGAGGGAAACCATATTTTTTCTATATGATGATTACTCAAGAAAAGTGTAGATGTCTGATAATGGCAAAAGTAAAGATCAAGTTTTGATTGTTTTAAAAGTATTTAATAAATGAAAGAAGATTAAATTCCAGATTAAGTGTAAGAGATCGGACAATAGAAGTCTGAATTTGCCACAAAAGATTAAAGGCTTTCTTAACTAAATTAGAGTTAAAATGGAAAGAACAGTGTATATGTTACACTTGAACAAAATGGGATTCGAAAAATTTAGATCGAACTGGCATGGATGAGTCGAACTATGCCTACAGACAGCGGATTTACACCAAAATTTTTGGGCGAAACTTCAACCCTTTGTTCATGCTAAAATAGACGAACATCAACAAGCCCTCTAACTCCAAATTCGAAATAATAATTCAGGTTCAAAACCGTCAGTAAGAATTTTAGAATTTTGGATCTTTTAGCTTGCGTGATATTCCAAAAAATAAAACACAAATTGCAACATCATAGAGCCAAACTTGGGTATCTAGTTTGGTTACTTACATTGAACTTCAAGAGGGTCATGCAAAATTTTCTTCAAATGAAATAAGAGTGATTGAGACTTACATGTAATGTTGATGATGAAAGTAAAACAGATTAAGAAGTTTGCTTGGCAAAAATAAAACAGCACGAGTATGCTAAATTTAATAACACGTAAATGAATTTGAAGATCTAGCACTGATTCAAATCGTCACTAAACTTAGAAATTAAGTCCTCTATTGACCCCAGAAGAGCTGGACATTGAAGAGAATATACTAAGACTAGGAAGTAAACAAATGTTGTAAAATTATTGTCCGTCAGCGAAAACTAAACTTTAAATCTTTAAATGAAAGTTAGAAACAATTGTAGGAAAATAAAATGACTTTTGAACCAGAAAAATTCTAATTCTTAAGGCAATGACTAAATAGTTCCGATAAGAATAAAAAATTCAGAAAATGATTCAAGATGAAGGTTCTAAACTGGAAGAGATGAAACAGTGAAAATATGAATGTTATAATTCTGAATTGCAAAAACTGAGGGACCAGAGAAGGTAGGATAAAAGAAAAATAGGATTTTACCGTGAGGGAAAACATTAATAAAGATGAAAACCGAAGGTTTGGGTGTAGTAGATCCACCACTAATAAAACTATAATTGGAAGTAAATGGACATAATATTAAATATGATGAAAAGAAAATAAAACCAAAGAAAATACAAAGCTAGGTTAGTTGGACAGTTGGGATCTCAAACAAAAAGTAGCTGGATTGATTCAGGTGTAGAAACATTTTCTCCGGATGTAGAATCCTTTTCTATTGTAAAATTAATGTTTATTGTTTTATATCATTGTTAGACGAGAATTGCATGTACAACTTGAGGTATAAAGTCTGCATATTGTATGGTAAGTTGAATAAGAAGGTGTACCCAAGCTAGCTTGGGTTTATTGCAAAAGGTGCAGAAAGCAAAGGGTTGCTATGCAGAAAGCGTTATACGCTTCACCAAAGCGGACGAAGCTGAGAACTGTGAGATTGGATACATTTTGAAACTTTAAAGTTTGATAAATTATATGTCTACGGTGTTTGTATAAAAATAAAAGTTATATTAGTACTTATTGATGACATTATAGTTTTCGGTAAAACGTTAAAATAAGTATTTATTTAATACTCACTTACACACCTGCCGTAAATGTATAAGGAGATAATCGTCATGCGTAGGGAAATGAAATCTCTGAATATTCTGCCCCAAGGTGACATTTCCATGACCGTCATTTTCTGTATGATGATGGCGTAGCTATAAAAGGCCTGCGGATTCCTCGGTGGATCAGTGCGATCTCTCGTATTGTATATAGTGAATGTGACGAGAGGGTAGTAATCTGGTCTCGAAATTGGATCGAGGAGCAGATCGAGGTGCAATGGATATCAGTCGAGATTCGACATAATCACTTGCTCATCATTGTTCTACCTAGAACATATAATGTTTGTACTATAATAATAGCTTAATTATGTCTTTTAATGTTTATCGAGATGATAAAACCAACCAAATAAAATGCATCTCAGTGGTAAAAAAGGACTCTAACTTTATGCAGTTTCTGTTGTTTCTCTATTTTCAACAGAGACAATGTTAGGGCCATTAACCTCCGATTTGCTCATAAATTCCTGGACTGTGAGAAAGAAAAAAAAAACCTCTAACATGTTCTGAGTCTGCCGAAACTTAATTTTCCCACTTCGAGCTAGCGACTTCAACATGAAGCGGAAAACAGACATGAAGCTATTATCACTCGGACCTGAATCTCTCTAAACGGCGGAGACAACGATCACCTAGGAAAGACCAGGCAGGTTCCTCATCGGTCCGGCAGCTACACTCACATATGCAAATCAAAAGGAGCTGGTTCTCGAACTCCAAATTACCCAACTATTAGTCTCATGGGGAGGAGATTATCTGCAAAAAATAGTGGTATTGAGACATTAAATTTACAATCTTAGACATTAAAAAAGGTAGAGTAGATAAATCTTAAAAATGTATACTGATACCAAAATGAACTATAGGAAATCTGATATGTGGTGCCTCAATGATATTGTTGGTAATTATATTGAAATGGGGCCTGATAAACACGATTATATACAATTCACGTAAAAATAGAATATGTTTTCTGTAAATAGAGTAGATAAGCTGATGCATGTGTATGGCTATCCAACTAAAGAAGCACTTTAAGGAAGTTGCATTAATATCAAAATTTGAAGTTAGATTTTGTACATGTGAAAGATTTTGTCAAGCGCTAAAGATTCCTTTAATCAAAAAAGTATGAGAGAAGAATAATTTGTAAAGAGGCTATTGAACATTTGACACCGTAAGTCTAAAGTTGAGTAAATTGTTAATTGTAATATAGCTAGCTAATAATCTACTCAAGATCATCTTTAAAGAAAAATTATTCGTATGGTAGAACTACTCAAAGGTGCTGTAGATAGATTTCATTGTGATTTATGCGGACCTGCAGCCTAACTGATAGGTGGAACGCATATTTTTTTCTATTATTGATGGTACTCAAGAAAGGTGATGTCTGTATAACAAAAAGTAAAAGTCAAGATTTTGATTGTTTTAAAAGTATTTGCTAAATAGAAAGAAGAATTACAAGATTAAGTGTATGAGGATCGGACAAGGATCGAATTTTGCCATACAAAAGAACTGAAACTTCAACTAAATTAGGATTAAATGGAAAGAACTAGGTAGTATACAGCTGAAAAAATGGGATTAACGAAAGAATTTTAATCTGAATTCAAGGCAATGGATAGTACTGGCCTATGCTCACGACAGCGGTTTCAGCCAAGACAGGCTGAACTCTTTAACCTTGTTTATGCTAAAATAGATGCGAACATAACAAGCCCTCTAACTCCACATGAAATATGTCGTGGGTTCAAAACCATTGCGGAGACATTTTAGAATATTTGATCTTTAGTTACGTGCATATTCACAAAAATAAAACGAAATAGAGAAATTGCACATAGGCCAAACTTGAAGGTATCTTAGTAGGTTAGCATTAGAACTCAAAGGGTTACTGGGTATTTCTTCCAAATAGAATAAAGTGATTGAGACTATACATGTGTATGTTGATGAAGAAGTAAAAACGGAGTAAGTTCTGCTTGGTAAAAATAACATATACAGTATGCTAAATTTGCTAAACACGGTAAATCAATTTGGCAAGATCTAAATTGATTCAAAATCAATTAAACTGTAACAAAATTAAGTCCTCTTGACAGCAGAAGACTGGACAAGAGAACTTACTAAGACTAGAAGTAACAAATGTATGTATATTATATGTCCCTCCGTTCTATAAATAAGCAAACTTAAATCTTTAAATGAAGTTAGGAAATATTGTAAGGGAAAATAAAAGGTAGCTTTTGTAACTGGAAAAATATTGAATTTTGAGGACGACTAAACTGATATCGAATAAAGGGATTCAGAGAAAATATCCAAGAAGGAAGGTTCCCCTAACTCAGATGAGATTTACTATGAAACATTAGAATATGAATGTATAATTTGAATTCAAGCAAAACATTTGAGGACAAGGCCACAGAAGTAAGGATAAAAAAAGAAAAATGGGATTTTGCCATGAGGAAGAGCTTAACAAGGATGAAAAAACTCGAAAGGTTTGGGAATTAGTAGATCCAATCTACACAAACAGTAATTGGTAAATAATGAGAATATTAAATGTTGATGAAGAAAATAAACCAAAGAAATACAAAGCAAGTTAGTTGTTGGCTCAAAACAAAGTTGGTATTGATTATGGAGAAACATTTTTCTCCTGGTTGTGAAATTTTTCATTGTAAAATTAATGCTTTATTGTTTTGTACTACGTTAGATGGAATCATGCGGCCAACTTGATGTAAAAGTCTCGTGGCATTTGCGGGTGGCATTGAATAAGAAGGTGTATTCAAAACAGCCCTATATTGTAAAAGGTGAAAAGCAAGTGTACTTGCTCTTTATACAAGCTGCTATATACGGGCTTACACCAAAGCGAATAGTTGAACCGGTGAATTGGATCACATTTGAAAACTTAAAAGTTTGATAAATTATTATGGTCTAAATTGTTTGTATAAAATAAAGATGTTATATTAGTAATTTATGTAGATGACATTATAGTTTTTTGGTAAAACGTTAAATAAATTGTATTTAATTAATTTACACGAATCGTGGGGCCGTATGTTGAGATAATCATCAGCTGTAAGTGGGGAAATGAAATCTCTGAATATTCCGCAGCCGTGCGTGGATGATTTCCATGACGTCATTTTCTGTATGATGATGGCGTATATAAAAAGGCCTGCGGGGATTCCTCGTGATCAGTGCGACTTTCTGTGTATATAGTGAAATTTGGACGGAGAGGTGGTAACTGGTTCAGCGGATCGATGCGATCGAGGTACTGATATGCAGTCGATTCTGACTGTTGTAATCACTTATGCTCATCATGTTGCTACGAACATAATGTTTGTATACAATAATTTAGTTATGTTTCTTTAATGTTTATCGAGATGATAAAACCAACTCCAATAAATGCACTGGGTTAGAGGTAAAAAGACTTCATCTTATGCGTACCTGTTGTTTCTCTTATTTTCCAACAGAGAAATTACAGGGGCCAACCCAGCGTTGCTCAGTATAAATTCTGGACTGTGAGAAAGAAAAAAAAAACCATCTACAGCAGGTCTGAGTCTGCCGAAACTTCACGCCTTCCGAAGCTTAGCGATTTCAACGTGGAAGCTGGAAAAAACACATGAAGGTAATATCATCTCGACCCGAACTAACAAACGTGGAGACAACGGGTCACCGTGAGAAAGACCAGCGAGTTCCCCATCGACTGGCAGCTGGCCACTACATATGCAATCAAAAGACTGGTTCTAAATCTGGAAGCAAATTTACCCAACTGAAGTTCTGGTGGGGAGAGAGACTCTGCAAAAGCCGTGGGTATTAAGATATTAAATTTACAATCTTGACATTAAAGGTAGAGTGGGGAAATAAATTTAAAAAATGTAATAGCAAAAATTCCGCAAAATGAGACAGTCTGATGATATAAGTTCAAATTGATATTGTTGGTAATTATATTGAATGGGGCCGCATAAAATGATTATAAGCTACCCATAAAGAATATATGTTTTCGTAAATAGAGTAGATAAACTGTATATTGTGTATGGTTATCCAACTAAATGAAGTTAAATTAAGGAAGCGTATTAATATCAAATTCTGAAGTAGATTTGTACATGCAGCATTTTGTCACGTAAAGATTCTTTATCCGCCAAAGTATGAGTAAGAATAATTTGTAAAAGGTATTGAACATTTAAGTAAGCTCAAAGCTGAAAATTAAGAATTGTAATATAGCTAACCTAATGAGATCATCTTCCTTTAAAGAAAATATTCGTATGGTAGAACTAATTTGGGCAAAAGCTGATAGATTTCATTGTGATTTATGCGACTAAAATCTTGTAACTTCGATAGGTGGAAACCGATATTTTTTTTTTTCTATTATATTTACTCAAAAGAAAGGTAGATGTCTGCATAATAAAAGTAAAGATCAAGTTTCTTTTGATTGTTTTAGTAAAGTATTTAGCTAAAGTAGGAAAGAGAATAAATTCTAAGATTAAGTGCAAGAGACGGACAATGGTCTGAATTTTGCCAAAGAATTTGAAAACTTTTTTTAACTAAATTAGGATTAAAATGGAAAGAACTAGTATATAACGAACAAAATGGGATTTCGTTTGAAAATTTAATCGAACGGCAATGATGAGCATGAGCTATGCTCCACGACATGTGGTTTACAGCCAAAATGGGCTGAAGCCTAACCTTTGTTCATGCTAAAAAATAGATGCGAATATAACAAGCCCTCTAACCCCAATTGTGTTACCAGGTTCTGGGTTCAAACCGGTCGGTAAGACATTTTAATATTTGATTCAGCTTACGTGAAAGCTCCCAAAAATAAAACAAAATAAATTGCAACATAGAGCCAAACTTGGTATTTCCTAGTAGGTTACCTACGAACCAAGGTTACCGGGTATTTCTTCCAAAATGAAAATAAAGTGATTGAGACTAATGTGTATGTTGATGAAAGTAAAAACGGAGTAAGAAGTTTGGTAAAAATAAACAATACAGAGTATGCTAAATTTAACTTAATTAATTTGCAAAATGAATTTCGAAGATCTAGATGATTCAAATCACTAAACTGTTGTCAAATTGGGAGCACCGAACGGCAAAAGCG
>BGPR01026690.1:0-21331 GCA_013235015.1 Araneus ventricosus | reverse complement strand
TTAGTAACACTAACAGATTGTCTTTTCCAGTGGAATTTAGTGTGTGACCGTGAATATTTTATATCGTTGTCCAAATCCATTTTCATCGCTGGGTATATGTTTTCTGTAACACTGTTTGGACATATTTCTGACAAGTAAGTTTTATTCGCTTGCATCACTCTTATTTTTATCACTAACCACTGAAAAAGTGCTATCTATAAAGACGTATAAAAAATATATTATTCGTTTCTGTAATTTTTCATTCTGGCACTTCGTATTCTCGCAGGGATAACTATTTGATGTTCATTGAAAAAATGCAAAGACATACAGTAAAACTTCGATTAGCCGTCACCATCCGGATACGTGCTGCGACGGATAATATAAATCCGTTAATACATATTGTTACAAAATCTTACCGTGATTCTCACCTTTGAGATCCCATATTTCGTAGCCAAATTTGTAGCCAAGGTCAGGGGTCCAGACGTAGCTGCTGCCGGTCATCTTATACTTACCCCTGTAAAACTCTCTTCCCAACCATAAGACTCACATTGCTGGGAAGCGACTTTCCATGTTTGTAACAATATGTACAGTACCGTGATTTCACTGCTTGCTTGGGACGAAATTGAAAATAAAATGCTTTAAAAGTGAATAATGCATACATGTTGTATTTAATTTTATAAAACGATCAATACTAACTTCAATATAAGAGTAGTAAAGAACAGATATGTATTGTAATACTATAAAGTACAATTGAAATAATTACACAAGAGAAATTTAAAATTAAACTTTTCGCTAAACAGGATGGCGCAAAAATGCAGCAACTTCCAATAAAATATGAAAGAAAGTTATTTAACTACAAAAAAAGAAAATACAGAAGAAACAGAAGAAGTAAACAATAGTGATAATTTAATAGTATAATAGTGATTTTGCGCAAAACGCAGTAGCATCCAGTGATTGCATCTCCAATATTGTCTATAATTAACTAATCAATTAAGATAGAATCAAACTACAAAAATCATGCTTCAATAAAAATTATAATACATTAAGATTAAACGAAAAAAATGGAAGAGAACTCGAATGGCGAACATTTTCAAAGTGCCACTCCCCATCGGAGCTCTAATTTTGATAAATTTTCTGTCGAGGGAATGACTTATTAGTCAAATAATATTCCCTCTGTGTCCTGAATTTATCCAACAATTGAAATAATGTAGGAAAAACCTTTCTTAAATAAGAAAAACTTCAGAAAGTTTTCTTTAACACATCCAATATAGAAATAGAAGATAAAATTAATCTGACCCTCTGCGAAATTAAGTAAAAACAACGCCATCCAGCAATTCAGGAACAAAGGATATAAAGTCTATAAACTAACAAACCTGGCTCCATCTATTGAGAAAAATTCGAACCAAACTAACATAAATTTAGAAGCTCTCCAGTCTTTTTTTAATTTATTATAGTAAAAGAAATACTATAAACCTATGTTATACTTTTAACTTTTAGACGAGGACGGATAACAGGAACTGACGGTTAAACAAGTGACGGTTGATCGAAGTTTAACTGTATATTCAAACGCACAGTTCTTCTCACAGCTGAGGGAAGGTAAGAATTCAATGAGGGATGATGTGTTAATCGTTGATGGTTTGTAATTATCTTCGTAGCAAATTCCTGCATGAATCTTCATTATTTCTTACCTTGAAGCGATAGGAGAATCAATACGATTCACAGAAAGGCTAGATATTATACCAGTTCGGACCGGTTTCATAATTTCAATTCTATTAGATATCAAGGCCTTAAAATAGACAAATCTTCGCTTAACAAGCAACACCAACTGTCTCAATTTTTTGAAATTTCGAAAAGGAAGAAAATCGTCGCTTAACAAGCAACACCACCCACCACACTTTTTTTGAAATTTCAAAGGGGAAGATTCAAATGAATTTTTCGCGACCAATAACGAATATTTCTACATTTTTTTTTCACGTCTGGTTGGAACTTGTGGTCTCGTCTCCATAGTAGATCTTTAAAAAATTGGGAAATATTCGTTATTGGTTGCCAAAAATTAATTTAAATCTTGCTCTTTGAAATTTCAAAAAAGTGAGATGGGTAGTTTTGCTTGTTTACCGATGAAACCTTGCTGTAATGAACAATAGAAAATTAAAAATGTTAAAAACAACAGAAAAAAATTAAAAAAACATTAAAAAAGGAAAAAAAACTAGAAAAATATGAAATAGAAGAAGTAATCAACGATAATAACAATACACCTTTTTTGCGCGCCAAACGCAGCAGCATCCACTGATTGCATCATACATTTTACTACTTTTACATACATTTTACTTTTTACGCGCAAAAAGGTGTATTGTTATCATCTTTGATTACTTTTTCTGTTTCATATTTTTCTCATTTTTTTGTTTTTTCCTTTATTAATGTTTTTTTAATTTTTAATTTTCTTTTGTTTTTAACATTTTTAATTTTCTATTGATTGTTTTTGTATTTATTAGAATACGCTGCATATGCGTCATTCTGTATAATATAAAGGGTTTAATTAATTTTTAATTAATTCAAGAAAATTTTTTTAATCTGTTGAGTTTTATTAATTGTAACTGTTGCTGTAATGAAGTAATTGAGGTGTATGAAATAATTTTTGATAATGAGCATGAGATAATGAGTTAGAGATGCAGTGTTCAGTTTTATTTTAATAAAAGATTCATAGCCCTTAAGCTGTTTTAAAGTAGTTAGCAAAGTATGTTATTATAACCTCAGATGGGAAACATAGTTGTCTTTAATTTATTATAACAATTTAATAAAAATTATTTTAAAATAAGGATTGTTTTTTAAAAGTTGCTTAGATTGCGCCACTATGAGTTGCCTAAATTGCACTGTTTAACCCGTTGCCCGCCGCGTCACCCATATTTAGGTGACGTAGATCTTCGGACGTCATATATAAATAGATGACCCCTTCTCCTCTATCTTTTAACTACAGCAATGAAAGTTCATCTAATTGGATAGTAGGTATGAATCAAAGGCGTGAGTAAAAAGTGTCTGATCGGCAGTCAACGTTGTAAGATCCCCCAAGATCATTAGCGACCAGTAAATTTTTTCCCATGCCATTGGTCACTGAGCAGAGCAGGTGTCTCGGCGGGAAGTCCAGTCTGTCAACAATGGACATCTCGTTGAAACGCCGACAAAGAGAGCCGGGAGTCCAGCCTGTCACCGACGGACATCTCGTTAGTGGAAGTAATTGATAGGGTCATTTAGCTCCAGCCTGAGAACCGCTTGCGACAGGAAAAAGACTAAGAGGTAAGGAAGCAATAATGTCTGGCTGAAATAGACTCCACCTACAAAATTGACGGGGATTCGTGGAGAGGCTTTTTGACCGCTCCCGCAGTGGGAGGGAGATGAGGGTTAAAAAGAAAGAGAGCATTTTGGAAGAGGACAGAAAACGAGCAAGGGCTCGTTTTTCTTGAGTGATGCCAACGAGAGACTGAGGACTGAAATCTCAAGTCCGGTCGACGGAAGACCGACATCATTCTTTTAGGCTACTCATAGAAGTGGGCCTGTTTTGGTTATGTGACAGAGTAGGTTGAAGGAAGCCAGAACTGTAAACATTTATTCTATATTTTTTTCATGATTTTCTTATATTTAATCAAGAACATTGCTCAATGAAACTCTTGCACGCACGTGCTAATTAAGAAAAGAGTATTTCTTGGCTCTGGACCTTCCTCCCCAGAGGCCTTAGCTGTCAAACACGTCACAACGTGTTAAATTTAATGGAACTTTTATCTTTAACCATAGGAATAGCCTAGAAAGCAGTTATATTCAATATTATTCCTCATAAATTGCAGGTGCAACATGCCAAACAATTAAAAAAAAAAACACGAAAGGACATTAAGGGGACATACGCCGTTTAACCCTCCGAAGAATGGGGGAAAACTGTCAAATTCGATACATTATGTCTCTAAAACAAAACATAAAAAAGGCTAACTTTTTCCCCCTAGAAAAATACCTGTTATTTCTGTTATTGTACACACATTTTCAATTATTAATATTGATATGTATTTATTTGAGAGAGTAATAATTATGGGTATAATTTTTGGAGAAAAAATGAGATAGTCACCTTGCGCGCATGATTACGAATAAATATTGGTCTAAATACAATAGTTTAGGTATCTAAGTAATCCAAACAGACTGTTTAAGAAACTGAACCTCAATTTATTAACATTTAAATTTAATATACCAATTTAAAATAAAAATGTTAAACATAAATAAATGCTGTTCCCCGGAGAGCCACATTATGCTCTCAAACCTTTTGGATTGAGAGGGATCTCTTGGGTATTTTAAAAAACGAATCTGGGCAACTGATTTCCGTAATTGGACCGATGATGCAGTATTTTAGGCTGTTTTTTAGAGCTTTAAAGTGTATTTCATAAAAAATTAATTGCATTGTTCTGAACATAAATTTACAACAAAAACTTTCTATTGTCTTTTAATTAAAATAGCTTCAAATTACTGTGCATAAAAACTGTCCAAATTTGGCAACCTTCCCCTTTAATATTAATTTCATTTCTCCTAAAATTAATTTTAGTAATTTTAAAATAGGATAAATATATGTGCAAATTAAATTTGATAATTTGAAATGTCTCATGCTTATAGATTCGGCAGAAGGACTGTTATAACCATCTGCAATGTAATCGCTGTGATATCTGCACTCGCATGCGCTTTCTCTACTTCCTTCCTTATGTTTGCTGTTGCCAGATTTTTCATTGCCGTTGGTTCTGCTGGAGCATTCAATACATCTTTCGTTTTGGGTAAGATGCTTTCCGAAAATCGTACTTTCTTATCGTAAAAGGTGGATCTTACTGCTCTACATCTTACTGAACTACACCTTAATTAAGAAATTAATTCATAACGAAAATTATAGGACAATACCTGATTTCCTAACAATTAGAGGGGCCGCAGTGGCCTAGTGGTAAGGTCTCTGCTTCCGGGCTGGAGGGATCAGCTCGAAACGCGGTTCCCCTAGAATAACCTCCTGTTAAGCGTTCTGTTTTTAGCATTCATGACCATAAGGTGTCTTTTTGTACAAAATCGATGATGCTCTACAGCTTTGTAATTCACTTTTTTCCTCTATCTCGTACCGTTTTAGATATAATAACGCTAACTCCACCGTTTCCACCATCATCCAGTAGTGCATAGTCACTTTACCATGCCTTAACACCACTCTCATGAAGATAGCTGCAGCCATTCGGTGGTTAAAAGGGTGGTAAGGGACTTTAGAGGGCACCCTGTATATAGATGTGTAGTTTAGTTATATTAACGCCCTGTTTGAAGCAACACAATGGCTATTTGGGGCCTTGCATGCTAAATCACATGAAATGGCGAAACGCCCTCCCACTGGTGTGAAGAGGAAGTTTGGAGTGGGGATGCCAGCTGACGTCACGTCTTTGTCATCTGACCGTTGTTCAAATGCATGAGGTCTGTCCCAAAATAGCCCTCGTGTTGCTTTAAACGGGGCGTTAATATAACAAAACCACACATCTATATACAGGGTGCCCTCTAAAGTCCCTTACCACCCTTTTAACTACCGAATGACTGCAGCTATCTTCATAAGAGTGGTGTTAAGGCATAGTAAAGTGACTATGCGCTACTGGATGATGGTGGAAACGGTGGAGTTAGAGATATTATCTCTAAAATGGTACGAGATAGAGGGAAAAAGTGAAATACAAAGTTGAAGAGCATCATCAATTTAGTACAAAAAGACGCCTTATGGTCATGAATGCTAAAAACAGAATGCTTAAAATGCACATTTGTTTGTTTGCGGCTTCCGAAACTGTGACGTCACGAAACTTGAAAGAAACGAGAAAAGATTATCTTTCGGGCAATCTGCATTGTAGCTGACAGAAGTTTGAACATCGAAAATAAAGGTATCTTGTGATAACTAGTTTTTTTCTCTCTTTCTAAGAATGCTTTGTCACGTGTCAGTGTAGGAAATCGCGAACAAACAAATACGCGTTTTAAGTGTTCTGTTCTAAGCATTTACGTCCACAAGGTGTCTTTTTGTACTAAATAGATGATGCTCTACAATTTTGTGATTCACTGTTTTCCTCCATCTCATACCATTTTAGAGATAATAACGCTAACTCCACCATTTTCCACCAGGTAGCGTTGTTAGTGGTTTCATTCAGTAACGCATAGTCACTTTAACATACCTAGACACCACTCTTATGAAAATATCTGCAGCCATTCGGCAGTTAAAAGTTTGGTAAGGGACTTTAGCGGGCACCCTTGTATATAAAACCCTTACGTACGTGGCATAAAAAAAGAGGTAATTTCTCTTTTGCCGATGGCAACGATCGGTTTGTTTACAAAACGAAACCGGTAACCTCCATCATGCTAGGCTTAACTTCATAGACATAGCCTGCTGTTATATTCATTCGGAAGTTAAGCCGCCACTTCTCGAAAAAAATGAGATTAAGATGTAGAATTCACAATATTTCTGAATAATTTTATCTAAAATTTCAATAAAAGAGATTAGTTACAAATAAAGCAGAAGGACTTAGGCGAGCCAAAGAACGTTCAGATCGACATCAAAATACTTCAAATAAGAGTAGGTTAAAATCGTGTTAATTCACAAACTGAGGTGAACATCATGGAGCTTTCTTTTGTGAATATTGAATACTTTTCCGTTATACGCGCACCACTTGGTGCCTTTTTTTGTCTTGGCGAATTTTCTTGGAGCGCTGAATCGCCAGCTTGGCTCAATTTCTTTGCTGACGATAGGTGACGCTCGCTAGATTTTTGGCGAGCTAAAGCGTCAGGAGCTTGAAAGCGCCAGTTTGGCCGAAAATGCATGGTGTGTGTATAATGGCGCGCCGATGCTCTGCAAGGGATCAGCTAGTTACAATTAAAATGTATTATGGTTGTGGGTGTGATGGGTTGAATAACTTCAATCGGTCCACTAAAATTAGCTTGCGTGTCTTTTCACGATTAAGGGCAGAAATGACTTTGGTTAATATACAGTTACACATTTTATAATGTGCTTACACAAGATGCTGGATGCCATTTCAAGTTGCTGTAGAGTAAATGTGTTACTATACGGTTGGTATACAGGTGCGCATTCTATAATGTGCTTACACAAGATGCTGGATGCCATTTCAAGTTGCTGTAGAGTATATTCGTTACTATACGGTTAGTATACAGGTACACATTCTATAATGTGATTACACAAGGTGCTGGATGCCATTTCAAGTTGTTGCAGAGTATATTTGTTACTATACGGTCTATTTCGCGTGTCACTGCAAACTAGAGATATTGCTTTGCAGTCTGACAGTTGCCCTGTCAGTCGTTGAGTTTTGTTGCTGATTTCTCTTGCTCGGGAGTTAAAATCCATCTGATATTCTGCCATCAGCAACTTCTGGTGACGCCATGTCATAAGTGACACTGCATGCCCTCTAGCGGTGAATGAAGAATCATTTCCCGCATGAAGATGGTTAACCCATTGATGCCCAAGTTGCATAATTTCAATAATATTTTGCATAGTTACAGTACATAGGCAGAAATGAACGCAAAAAGTGATAAAATAAATCCTGCTTGGAAAATTTGTTTCATTGCTTTCCTAAGCCTGATGTCCCTATTTAGACAAAATCCTATTAAGCCAACAAACCTATCAAAATTTAGAATTGTGTGAAATTTCAAAAAGACATATTCTTAGAATTTTATCTATTGATATATTTGTTAAATGCATGTAACTTAATTGATAAATAATTAAACTTGCTGTTTACTTCGCATTCCAAGAAACTTCTCTTCGAGTCTAACTTAAAGATAAAAAGGCCACATTATCAACCCAACGGCTTGATATGCGCGGCCACCTATTGAATATACGGTAATCTCTCACTTATGCGCGGGCGCAGGGGACAGCGGAAAAAACGTGCATAAGTGAAAAATCACAAAAGGGATCTTAAGAGTGAAACATCAATACAGTGTACATCTATTGTTAATTAATACTATGTATATACTACTGAAAAATGTAATTAAGATTAGTTTAAAAATGCAAATACGCGTATAACTTCCGTTAATTATTTTTAGAAGAAGAAACCAAAGAAAATGGAAATGATCCAGATTTTTTAAAAATCTCTCTGTGTCGATTCTGGGGCATTAAAATGCTCCGCTATAGCTTTTTTCGAGGTGCGAGTATTTTCTTCAAATTTTTTAACAACATCCATTTTAAACGAATGCGACAATTTCGTTCTTTTTTTTGCCATTTTAAAGCTTAACCATCTAACCAAAACTCTAAAGATGGTTCTTTCGTTAGCGATCAATGCCACATGCTACGTACCGTACTATCCTCTCTAATTGGCTGCTGTATAAATGCGACTTTTACTGACGTCAGTCACAATAACCTCCACGTTCACCCCTTGTATAAGTTAGAGGAATGTGTTCCTGGAATTTGAACAATAGGTTAAGTGCGAGGGAAGGCATTCCTAGGAGCGGAACAAAAAGGGTTTTTGTTCTGCTGAAAAAAACTTTTTGAACCAAGAAAATTTTTGCGCGCGCATAAGCCAGAGGTTCTTTTTTAGTGCGGCGCATAATTGAATAAGAGTTATCATTGTTTTCCTGTACCCTGGCCGGGATCGCGAAAAAAACGCGCATAAAAGAGAGCGCGTATAAGTGAGAGGTCACTGTATATGAAACGAACGAAAATACTTTTCTATAAAATTTATGTTCAAAAAATTATACCATTATGTTTTCATGACGTATTTTTAGAAACGTCTCTAAACTGGGGCGCTTGACATTGATGAGTAAAAATGAGTCAATTTACTTAGAACACTTCTATCAGTGTTTTGTCCTTTCAGACTTCTGATAAAAGAATCTTCTATATTAGTAGATAGAGGAAATAAAAGCATATTTTTATTTTTTTATCTAAAATACTTGATTCATTTTTAAAATCATCACGGAATCTTGAAGAAATCTTAAGACGAAGTAATTCATTTTATTTTTTTCGTTCATCTTGGTACCAGGAAATGGTTGATATTTGATCAATTAAAAGTAAAATAATTCAACAAAAGACATCAAAACTTTAAAAATTTATTTTTATGCTGCAAAGGTCAGATACCAGTAAGTAAATCGGAACAGAACAAAACTAGAGTATAATCAGATATACAAAGTTGTTATAAGTAAAGTTCGCCTTTTCAGAAGGCGCAAAAACTGGTTCTAAGGCTTCAAACTAATATTTAATAGAAGTGATGTGTTCAGTGAAAACCAAGAAAAGAAAAATTAAAGTAGTGGTGCTGCGCCAATATCCGAGGTGATTTTTGTACGGTTTTTTATTTTATTTTTTGCTGAAAGAAAGTTGAATAGTTACTTTGAGGGTTTTTTCCAAGTTTAAGTAAAAATGCTGTCGAAACTCAGTACTGAAAGTAAAGTTATTTTTTGTTCAAAGTACTCTTTTTTATACAAGACCGTGTAACACCTGAAACTACTTTTTCTGATTTTTTTTACTGATTTCATAGAGCGCATCATTTTGTACTTTATTCTACTGAAATTTTGCTTCGTTTGGAGTAATTGAACCGATTTCAGAGGTTTCTGAATAGGCGAAGTTTAATTATAACTAGTTAAACATGTTTGCTATATAAAATACATCGTCGCTAAAGGAGCAACGCTACCTGTATCAATTTTTTGCAACTTCAAAAGGGGAAAAAATGCTCAAATTTTCTCAACCAATAACGCAGAATTTTGAATTTTTTCACATTTGGTAGGACATGCAGTCTCATGTTTATATCGGATGTTAAATTTAGAAAAATTGGGTATTTTCTTCCTCCTTGAAATTTCAAAAAATTGAGATAGGTGGTGTTGCTTGTTAAGCGACGATATATGAATTTTAAAAAACTACATTGGAACAATATCCTCTCTTTCTTTAGTGATGGAAGTTATTGGCCCTGATTATAGATCTCTGTACGGCATCGGGATTAATGCTGGCTGGGTCTTGGGCTACATGATCCTCCCTGGTATCGCCATGCTGTTGAGAGACTGGTTCTGGGTGCAGCTTACTATAGCGATTCCATCCATTGTCTTCCTTTCTTCTTGGTGGTAAGAGGCTGGCAACATTTGTTCTACACTTTGCATTTATTTTGCTATTTAAGAATTTTTCATGCAATAAGATCAAAAATTGAAAAACATTTCAGAGACATTCCTAGTGATTACTTTACGATAAATAATAATGGCTAATTTCAAAATAACGATAATACCCTAATAGCACAAGATATCGTAGCATATTGTACAGCATTGCTAATATAATAACACAGATCTATCTCTCGGTAATACTCTGACGTCACCAACAATAAGACTGTTGCTAACAAACCAACATAAAAACGAAAACAAACACAACCATAGCACTGCGAGACGTTTAACAGCATTATTTCATTGTTAGAGAACCTAAATTTCAGTAATTTTAAATTTAAGAGAGATTTTAGATTAATTCGTTCTAATTTGAAATTTAATAGCTCTAAATTACTGAAATAAGATTTTCTATCGATTGATATAAAATTTATCTAGCTATCATCAATATTCCCGAGGAATTTTAAATTATATTAAACATATATTTCAAATTAATTTCCGTTTTTTAGAAAGTAGTAAATTACGTCAATGGTGTATAGTAACTTCAGGAGAGACGCCGCATCCGGGATAGATGCCGCACACCTTGTATCTCTTTGTAATGATCGATAGATGACAGTCAGACGAGCAGTGTAGATGCGCAATGAGATTTCTTTAACCAGGTCATAGCATTAATCTCAATTCGATGATTACTTTTGGCTGTACAATCATTATTATGAGGAAAGCGCATGATTTCACCATCCAAACTTTTAAACACCTTATGCTTAAATACTTTTTATGAGCTAATTACTAAATCCATACGTGATTTCGAAGTCAAAACTAAGTGTAGAGTCTGTATAGTGTACTGTGTGTATGGTTACGCCATTTTCCTTTGAGAGGGCAGGCAAATATGATGTGCGGCGTCTGTACCGTACAAAATGGGATACATGCCGCATTGCGATGGTATACACGCCGCAGTTTCTTTTGTTCGGGATGCCGCGATTAATAAAATTGAAATTTATCTATCCGTGTCTTATTTTATTATGTTACTGAATTTTATGTTACTGAACACTTATTTGGGTTGAACAGCATACTGGGAGCAAATTGACTCGGTATCAGGTATAGGGTCTTTAATTTGCGATGCTTGGAACAAATCGGCAACTGTTGGCAACGCCCCTCGGGGCTTTAAAGTCATTGGCAACTTCCCTTTTAACAACAACGCTCTCCCAGATTATTTGCTTTATGCATTTGCGGATAGTGAAGTGCCCGTACCAGAAAACACGACACAAGAGGAGGCAAATTCATCAAGTAAAGTACTAATCAACACACCTCAAATCAATTTTACAGCCTGCAGAACCAAGAACTAGTAGTGTAAAACCACCACCTACCAAACACCTACATAAAATCTCTCCTATTCCGAGGCATAGCCAGGTGACAGCAAAGCACAGAATTAAGAAAACAGCAGTACTCTTAACCTCTATTGACAATAGGAATGCGCTTAAAGCAAATTTAGAGAAAAGATTACAAAAATGTAAGAAAATGTTTAAAAAAGATGACAAAACTATCAAGAAAAATTTTAATTTTGAATCATGTGGAGGATTCCATGACAGTTCATCAGACATTGATGAATGTTCAAACAATATCAAGTTTACTACACCAAAGGAGAAAAAGGGGAAAATAAAGTGTAAGAAGGCGAAGAAAGATGCAAGTCAAGATAACAATGAACAGTTGGATCACACATGTGACGCAGTCGTTCTTTGCAAACTACTTTCAGAAAACAACTACAAACTTTCAGAAAACTACTACAAAACTTAAGAGGAAGTGTTATTGGCTTCGTTGCATCATTTTTCAAATGTGGTTACATGAAGACTGTACTATTTTCGAAACCTTTTATGTAGATTGCAGTCGAAAAAACAGGTCAATTAACAAATAAAACAATGTAAACACTATTTTACTTTTTTCTTTTCCCTATTTAATGCACTGATGTTACGTTGTTGTTGAAATAACAATTAAAATTCAATCTTTAAAAAATAAGTAGAAAATTTTAGCAGTGAACTAAGTAGGCAGATTAATATTGATTTAAACCTACTAGAATGTTTTATTGTACTCATTTAGTTTATTTTTGTTATTACATAGGTAATTATAGTCCAGATAAGAATATTTGTTTGAATATTTTTTATATATTATTTCATCCTGTTCATATCCCCGGCGCGGCATAACTCCCGCACAAGTGTGGCGTCTCACCCTGAATGTACGGGTGACGCGCCGCAGTGTAATGTTTCAGAAAAAAATTGTTAAAAAATATTTTTTATATTTTTTTATCGTAGTACAAATGTTGTATATTTAACATTAAATATCACAGAATGAGTTATTTTATTTTATGTACACCATGGGATTTTATACACAACTTCAAAAAAATATGCGGCATATCTCCCGGAATTACCCTATCATGCGCGAGATACAGTTTGGATGCCACAATGTATCTGATTATTTATTACAATCGTGATGATATAACTAAACAATATATTTTGGCAACATTAAAATTCATACAGAAACATCTGAAGTGCAAGGAAAAATTATTAAACAACGAAAAATACTTCACACGGAATATTGTTTACCAAGAGGTTTTTTGAATAAAGAAATATGTAAATAAAAATATATTTCCGGTCATAAAGCATATGTTTATTTTATTTGTTTTCAATCAATGTAAAACATTTCTCTCGCATACATATCTATTTAAACATGTCAAATTTGACGGGAAATCTCTCGAATGAAGAGGCAATTTGCAGTCTTCATACACCTAAGTGTATGTAATTTTTAAAGTTCATTAAAATGGAATGGAAATTCATAATCATGTTGTTTTCCTGATGCTATTGAATTTCTTATATAATTATTTATTTGATTAGTATAAAGATTTCAGGACAAACCATGTACTACTTTTTAGCGTTTACCCAAATAGGAAAAATGCATTTTGATTAATCCTTTTTTCAAACCTATGCAGGCTGCTTCCTGAATCTCCTCGGTGGTTGGTAACTCATGGAAGTACAGTTACGGCGATGCAAGTTCTTTCGAAATCTGCAAAAAGTAATGGGATAGATTTCGAGAATATACGACCAAAAGTGCAAGACACCATATCTAAGACAAGTAAGGTAAAAACTAGGGAATTTAATTAGTTGGTAGCTTTAAAAATTAGATATTGTTTGCGAAATTTAACTTCAGCAAATTAAAAAAAATAAAATCTATAATAAGTAAAGCATAAAATTAAATATAAGAATAAATTCTAGCATAAAACTTACGAAAGTTTTAGTAATTTATAATTTTTTTATCTCACTTTTAAAGGAGAGCTAAGAATGTTTGGAGTCATGTAGTGAGTGTACAGGGTAATTCAAAAGAGTTCTAACAAACTTTAAGGGTATATCGGGCATACCAAAACCAATCAGTTTTTAGTAGGAACATATAGTCGGAAATGTCATGTGTGTGCGCTAGAGGGCAGAATATTCATTATTCCAGTAAATGACAGCGAGACCTTTAAGCAACAGCCAATTTTGTTTTCTAAAATCTTGAGAATAAGACTGAAGCTCTAAAGCCTATAGTTGTCAAAAGGATACACACTGAAATTTTTATTAAATCAATTTACAACATATAGATGGCAACCTGAGTGCTGATAAAAAATAAATTTATGTTCATCACTTCAGGCTGCGTCTTTTTAGCTTTCTTTCTACCCTTGAGAATACCGTATTTTATTTTACAATGTTGCAGGAAATTCCTTATACTTATTATTATTTATTAAAATTCACCTATGTTTGGCATTATAGAATTTTATCAAGGAATTTTTTTCTGAAATAAAGCCCAGTGTTATCAGTTGGTGACAAACTGTTTTTTAACCATAAACCATACTTAAAACAAAATAGGATATTGAAAAGTTTTTCCCGTGTTTTATTCAAGAAATTAAAGTCAAACGTTTAAAATCAATTTATAAAAAATTGGGCTTTTAAAGGATTAAATTGTATACGCCAGTAAAATATGGGCAATTCGTGACAAGTGCAAGCAGCGAAACCTTTGCAGCCTGAAAGATTTCCAAATGTATGTCTCACCAGAACGTTTATCATTTTTGTACCGAAATTTGTACGAAGATAGATCTTACAATGGTGAGCTTTCTTATGTTTCGAACATCAGCGTGATGAGATACTTTTACATTTCAGCTATTGTCTGTCCACCACGAGAATTCTGTTCGCCAAGTTGTCTAGTTGACGGCGGTCGCTATAGAAACAGGTTATCCTGGGAAGAATCCATTTCGAGTGGGTAGATGTTCATTCAAATTTGATACAGTGGCGGACTTAGCTCCAAATGGGGAGGAACTTGCAACTGCGGCAAAACCGATTAGACGAACTATGAACTACTCTTTTTCAGCCATACTCTGGCACCAAAAATAAAATAAAACCCTGACTCCCTTCGGATTCCTCCTCTTCGAAATAGATCTTCACTAAGATAACCAGTTGCTATAGCGACCGCTGTCAACTAGACAACTTGGTGGACAGAGTTCTCGTGGCAGACAGACAGTAGTACTACTATTCAAGAATATCTGAACGTTCACCCTCTGGCTCTTTACTGTGTTATACCGTTTTTATTCCAGAAAGTGCACACTTCAGACTTTTTTCGTATTTTCATAAAGAAGACAAGATGGAACTTTCAAGAAAAAATAGTGTAAGATGATGCACTTCCTCTCATATAAACGGCATTTTGAACGAAAAGAGACTTCGAGTTCAGAACTAAATTTGGGCAGCGTTTTGAGTTAAATCGAAAAAAAAATTGAAATGAGCTATTCAATTTGCATTAGTAATATAAAAAATATGCAAAAATCACCATAGATATTGGTGCAGGGCCACCTATTGTAGGAAATCTTAAGCTTTTTTCCATAGATTTTTATACAGCGTATCACTTTTTCTATATCGTCAATTATCCTACCGCCGACCGTTGTAGCTTTACACCCGTTTTGGTAGGCTGATCGGTGTTGGTCTAAAACAGCAAAACAAATACATCGTCAATTATCGAGCAACACCACTTATCTCAATTTTTTGAAATTTCAAAGAGGAAAAAAATTCTCAATTTTTTTGCAACCAATAACGACCATTTCTGAAATTTTTTTCACATCTGGTAGGAACATGCGGTCTTATGTTTATATCAGATGAGAAAAAAATTCAGAAATATACGTTATAGGTCGCGAAAGATTGAGTATTTTCTTCGTCTTTGAAATTTCAAAAAATCGAGATTAGTATGTCGTCGCTTAACAAGCAACGGCACCTTTTGAAATTTTCTTTCGTTTGAAGCCTTAGAACTGGTTCAAGAATCTCTGAATAGGCTAATTGTAACAACTGTGTACTTTTCTACGGGAACCATGAGTATCAAATTCATCTACAGCTAAACACTATCAGTATTCCCGTAGAACCAGCTGCCCGCGGAAGGCGGCTAGTACTTACACTAATTTTCATCTTGCCTAGCCTTTATTTGATTGTTTTTATATTTCAAAAGTAAAAATATGCGTATAATTGCATGCTCTTACATCAGAACATTTTTTGAAGTTTATGTAATAATTTCAGACCTAACACTGAAAACCTGAAAGAATATTTAAAATTTAGATAGGAATTCTTTCTAGGTATATGAAAAGGAAGATTCTAACGCCAGTGTCTTGCAGTTACTAAGACCAGGGCTGCTGAGAAATACGATTATAGTGTTTTACATGTGGTAAGGAGCGTTTCTGTTCAATTTAGTTTATCTTGAGATAATTAATTTTTGTGTTATTTTATCATGTTTTACTTATAAAATACTGTTATACCAGGAACATCTGCTTCGTTTTGAACGTGCTGACACTTCTCTACTATAGTGAAGCAGCAATTGGAAAACGGTCACCTGATCAGTCGTGGTCAGTTTAATTGTTAAACAAAGGGTCTCGTACTTCATGCATTTCACTGATACAAATTAGAAAATCAGACAACCGGATCCCCCGGCCTGCCTTGTCATCCGGCTCTTCTGAATAACAGCCGCTGCAATAGCCCGAGTACCGATGCCGTAGTCCTAGTAGCAATCACTGGCCACGTCCTGACAACTCCCGTAGGAGGTGCGTACTAGCACTGGTGGAGGGATCCAAGCCCCACAATTACTATAGCCTCAGGGGAAGCGAGAACCCTTTAAGACATTATCTTCTTGCATTTCTCTATTCTTCCATTCCTTACATTAGAAGATTTAGAAAAGCTCCTATTGGTCTTTCGCAAATTCTCATTTTATTTTAAGTAATCGAATTGAGAAAAATGGAAAGACTATGTTGCTTTATTTATTTCTAGTACAGCTGCATATAAAGGGCTTCAAAATGCAATAGAAGCTAAAATAGAATAGAAGCAAAATTACAAATAGCAAAAAAATGAGGCATTGGGTAACAAATTGAAAATTTTTGGAGGAACAATATAATTATATTGCTTTTTGTTATCATGCTAAACAGTTACACTCTCTAATTGAGAATCAGCTGCAAAAGCATTTACTAAGTGAAGAAAACTTTGAATCGTGGCAATTGTGAAGTGTAGAGACTTAGGGTAGCTTGAATCAACAGCTAGACTAGTATCACTCTAATAATTTTTATTTCAAAGTTACTCGAAATGTCTTGGTTATTATGGATTACAAAATAAATAATAATTAACATACAGAATATTATAGACGTGAGTAAACTTACAGGATGGTGTTTGAGACAGCCTCTGCAGGTAGAAATGACAGTCACTCAAAGCAACGGCTCTACTTAATATCTATTGGAAAGGTCAACAAGTCCTCATGAGCATCCGCTCATCTTGAATAAACTAGCACAGTTCAGATATGAGAGCTATGCTCTCATGAAAAAGTTAAAACAGAAACGTACAGCTTCTTAACAATGCTTCTCTCAGCTACACAACTGGTCGCACGGTTACTTTTAAAAACCGATCCTAAGATCCAGCACTCGAATAACGATTCTATGATAATTGATTTTTCGACCGGATTCCTAACTTCCTCTTCTCTCCCGCCGTAGCTTAAATCCTCGTTTTCCCAGGAACAAGGTCCGTCCAACTCGTGAGGGTTGGATAAGAATTTGATGACGTTCGCCAATGAGGTCTTCCTTCCACCAGGTGATTGATTTATGTCCATTGACAGTCTTGGCTATTAGCGGTCTGGTCTATGCATAGTCTCGTCTCAGTTCAACTGAGGAAGGACATTCATCACTCCTTCTTAATTGGGAGTTTCGAAAGATTGTGTGTACCAAGTGTCACTAGATATGGAGTGAAAAAAAGCTCTTTGTACGAATACTCCTTTCTTGAGCTTTCCGACAATTCAGGTGGCTACTTTGGCGAGGCCGATTTTAACAGCTGTTCTGGAATTTTCACACAATGTATAACAATTCATTGTTCTTTGATTCTGGAACAATTCTTTTTTTGGAATTCGTGCACAAGATCTTGAGCGCATGCTGCAGGAACTTTTTCAGTGAAACATCCGAAAAGGCGTCTTTCATATTCAGGTTTGAGTTCTGCAGGTAAACTATCTTTAAAGCTACTACTTCGCTCCCCACCATCTGGTCCATACTCATTGAAGGAGCAGTTGATGAATGTGGTGCAGATCGATGAAGATAAAAAAAGGAAAAGGAGGTAGTGGAGGCGGCTGTGAAAGAACTACCTGAGTTTGCTGTGACCTTTCAATTGCTTGTGAATCTAGTTCTTCCATTTTTTCCTAGATCTGGTAAGAATCTGGTTTCTGATTACTGCCCATATTCCAACGTTTCTCAATCGCTTCCAAAATACCTCATAGGTGGAGAATAATTTCTTAGACCCGCAGCTGCAATAATCTGAAAAGAGAATAGTAGTAATTGGAGTTTTAGCCATCATGTAATTCAGGAATTTCAGGAAGAGTCTCTTTTATAGCATCATCGGTTCGTTTTCCACGATTTGTTTTCACAATTGCTGGAGAAGTTGTTAGGAGACTTGAATGAGGTATAAACGTTGCCGATGCGTGGTTGCCTTGATTTTCTACACTGTTATCCCAAAAGTCATTTTCATTTGACAGCGCATCACCTGTTTCTCCTAAATGAGATAAAACAGGAACGGGTCTACCTATTTCTCTATCTATTAATCACTGCATAAGATTTTCAGCTTGAATTTTTCTAAGTCTAAGAAAGCCGAAATTCTCGAAATTCTCACCTGTTCCCTTTGAAAAGTTTCTTTGAGAATGCACTCCAATACTCAAAAATTGCTTAAGACATAATATTCCGATACCTGCATCATCCGTAGTAAAGGTAAATTGATTGCTCTTCCATAGATCTAGATAGATAATTGATGACTCTGGCTGGTCAAGCGGTAAGGTTTCTGGTTCGTGTGTGGAAAGTCCCGAGTTTAAAGGTCGCTGTAAGTAGAGGTGTTCAAAAATATCTAAGTATTACCCGGACGTTCAGCACATAAGAATTAAGTGATTAATATTTTTCCATGCTTCTAAAATGTATTTTTAAAATATTCACTATATTATTATATTATATAATATATTATATAATAATATTCAGTATAGTACAATATTATTTAATATGGTATAATATTATACAGTATTATATGACATTATCCAATATTATGAAAGAAACATTGTACAGTATTGAAAAAGTCTTGCGTTTTACACTGTTTCAATATCGGGAAAAATATTGTACAATATTCCTTTTTCGAATTTTATGATATAAGACAATATCTTGTGCTACTTGGGGAATGGGAGGAGTAGGTGAATTGTCCGACTCATTGAACATTGACCACACATACTGATTATTTATATAAGGATGTATCTTTGTATCAAAATGACTCTCTGCATTGTCAAAATCGGTGTGTTTCGAATAATTTCGGGAGCCTTATCTTCAGCTGCAAATTTTCCCATTACAACACCGTCATGATGGAATCCATATTCGTAGAAATATGGAATTTTAGCCCTATTAGACGTCGGTCTTCTATATGGATCATAAGCATACAATTCCCAAACTCAAGCTGTTTCTTTACTTACGGCTCCGCACTTGCGTTCTTCGGCGAAGGTATTTGCGTTTGGCAACGTTAGGTTTCTTACTAATACATTTTTGTCTTTTCCTCCTAACCATACTTTTCTTTCCAGTACTTTTGTTTCGTCGTTTATTGCTTCTAAAACATTCCAACCCAATCTGTTTACTGATTTCTTGCAACATTTCGTGGATGACATCTTATATTAAACGCGGAGATTTAATGGGCTTTCGCGAATCTATATTTGCCCAAAAGCTTAGAAACTTTGTTTTTCCTAAAATTTTTAGTAGCAAGCACAGACCCTGGATTAATTGCTGCGTTAAAAGCACTTTTTGTCATGCAATTAACAATTCCACCTTCTAAGCTACTCCCAATTGTTGTCGAAGCTGCTATTTATGTGCTGTATAACCTCCGTCCGTGACATACACTGAAGTCTCAGTTAATGGTGTTAAAATATTATCAGCTCCTACGTTAAACCCAATTTCAGTCCATACTTCAATTAATCCTAATTCTGTTAATGAATCGATCAAAAGTTCTTCCCCTGCGACAAGAGCAACTGTCAGACGGGCACTCATAAAAGCATCATCCTCCAATTACTTCCTTAAATAAAATTAATTAAAACAAATGAATTGAACATAAAAAAAAATCCCTTTTCGGCAAGCTTGAAGGAAAAGGTAGATTCCTTTACGTTAATGTTACAAAAGTCATGAAATATTACATATTGATCAATACAGACATAGCCAATGATTTTATTGTTTCTACACATTGGAATATTTACGCTGTGATTCTGTTTTCATGTCATTTAATTTTTTGGTATATTAAGGTTTTATCATTCCATTTTTCATCCCAAAAAGATATGATAGATTTATTGGTCAGTACACTGGTCAATTTTTTTAAAATCTCAACACATAATCACTCAACAGGTAGGAGTCATAAAGAAATAAACATCTCAGCAGTGCAAATATCTCCTAGATAACATTAAGCCAGCCTATCTGAAATAGTAACAAGAAATTGACTCTTGGCACGACTGAAGAAAGACTCTAGATTTAAAAATTAATTTATTTAATCTAGGTTACAATATAATTGTGCGAACATTACTTTGTCATATGGTAAAATCACATGACATGGAAACACTTAAATACTACTAAAATGGGCTCATTTAGAGAACTCCCTGGTTACAGAGATAATAGTCACTAAATTCTTAACATATAAGAGAATAAAATTATTAAACATTGTGTGTGGCAAATTTAATACGTGTTTTTAAAGCATAGGATATGAATGCAGCCAATTTGAACAGTAAATTTAAATCTCCATCGTCGGTTAAAACCAAATACTCAGGCAGAAAATCCCAAACAATTTTAGAGTTAAGGAGATATTTTTCAATAGTAAAAAGGATAAAGGAAACTCTTATTTAAACATCTATCGTTTTTGGCTACTTTATATTGATTTCATTAAACAAATTATGGTCCCGCCATGTTTAGTTAAATGTCAAATTAAAGTATTCTGTCAAATAACCTATTATCAAATTAACTATTAAAATTATTTGAATAATTAAAATTAACTATTTACTTAATTAAAGTTAAAAATAAATTGTTACAAAACTTCACTAAAACCTTTTTCATGACTCATACTATATGCCAGTAATCTTTATCTTATAATTATCTAATAATTATATTAATTTAAATAAAAGTCACTGTGGCTATGTATGTATGTTCCACATCTCCTCCTAAACCACTGGACTGATTTCAATCAAACTTTTTATTTAAAAAAAGAGAAAGGTGACCTTCAACTTTTCAAAGCCTAAAAGATGCTTAAAATTTCACTTAATTAAAAATTAAGCAAGGCGTTTTTCCGAGATGTCTTTCATTTCCATAAATTTGTTTCTCTCATTTTAATATTTTTTTCTAAATTAATTTTAAACTGAATTCGTAACAATATTCTTGTTGATCAAAAATAATACGAAGAACTGTTTCCAGAAGGAAGAATGCTAAAAGAAAGTTTAAAAGTAGACGATTTAACAATTTATATCGGGACCAGCTATTGATTTATTTTGACGCTTTAAATTAATGAATAATTAAATAGTTAATTTAATTTTTTCAAAATATTCATTAAAACCTTTCATTGACTTTAGTAATTGTTAACAAAATTTGAAATACCTATATAACAAATAATAAGGTATGAAGAAAACGGATATTTTTAAAAATTGTCTGGTTCAATTGATATTCTCATTTTAATTAAAA
>BGPR01026689.1:7353-21331 GCA_013235015.1 Araneus ventricosus | reverse complement strand
TCCACGAGCTTCAGAATTCCCATGTTATACTCTTCTGCCGCCAGTTCGTTAAGCCAGGTGTTCACTGCATTCAAACAAAAGACCGCTCGCGCATTTCGGCAAAGCAGTCCCTATAGTCCAGACCTTGCTCCTAGCGATTACCATCTATTGCCTTAAGCTGAAAGAGTTTCTGGGCGGTAAACGTTTTGAAAGTGATGAAGAGTTGGAGAATGCAGTGACCGCCTGGCTTAATGAACTGGCGGCAGAAGAGTATAACATGGGAATTCTGAAGCTCGTGGACAGATGCGACAAATGTTTAAATGTAGGAGGTAATTATGTAGAGAAGTGAAGGAAGATTCCGGTATGTAACAGAATTGTTTTTTCCAATAAATATTGTGTTTTTCATTTTGTATAACTAAACTGTCTTTATTTTCTGGATAACCCTCGTATAATTAAATTAACCATGGACTTCTAACTGTTCTTACTGCCTGTTGGATACAAATTAAACTATGGACTTGAGTCCCTATTAAACACTACTGTGGCAGTGCTATTGGAAAACTGGAAAAAACATGGACTTGATTCCTTTATTTTTGATACATTAGTATCCAGTGCTTTGAGTCATTTCTGTTGATTTACCAGCTCTGTATGCAATTTAAGTTGAAGTTCCCTATAAATCAAATATCGTCTAATTTTAAAACAAATTGCTGTCGATAACACTTTTAAGTTATATGAGGTCTGTTCTAAAAGAAATCGATTTTTAAATTAGAACTTTAACGCGCCAAGCTACCAACTCCACTATTAAGTTCTCTAGTGTTAATCTTGAATTCGCACTTTTTTCTAGAAAGCCACGTCATTTCATCACTGTTTTATGAATGTTGAATGAACATTGTGTGTTTGGCGATTTTTTTACATTCCGAAAATGGAAGAGCAACGAGCTTGTATGAAAACATTGATAAATTTGGCAAAACTGTTTGCGGAAACATTTTAGATTTTGCAACAAGATATTAGAGAGCATTGTTTCAGCCGGTTCCAATGCTGTGAATAAAACCGACGGGTAAAACATTCATCGAAGACTATCCAAAAACTGGACGTCCTTCTCTATCAACGAGCGACCTTAATGTCGAGAAAGCACGTGCTATGGTTCGTGCAAATAATCGTTTAAATTTCCATGAGATTGTTGAAGATCTAAGCATCAGCAAAAACTCATTTCACACAATGTTGATTGGTAATCTTCAGACGCATCGCATGGCAACAAAATTAGGGTTTTTTTTTCTTGACTGATGATAGTCAGGATAAACACAGATATTCAGAAATCGCTGTATCGTACAAACACGAATTAAAACATTCTAAAACATGCCTTAAAGCTCCAGATTTGACCCTGTAGACTTTCTTGTGCTCCTAAAGTTGAAATCAACTTGAAAAGTCGATGTTTGAAACAATAAAAGAGAACAGAAAATTCGCCTCGAGATTTTCGCGCTGTTTCCAAAACAAGTATTCTCAGGATCCATTCCAGCTATGGAAAATACATCGTGAGTGATATACAGCGTGTTCATAATTAAACGACCCTATTTTAAAGTTTTCTACAGACGAAACTATTGTTCAGATACTTGTGAAATTTTTTGGAGGACATAATTTGTTTTCATTATGTCATTATTTCATTTGTCCTCCAAACAAATTAATGTTTGAGCAAAAACAAATTAATTTAAAATTTTACAGACAGAGGGCGTTTTTTCAATAAATTACACATTTAGCATACATATACGACAGTTTACAAATTTTATTACAACAAAACATGTTCCACTACGACATCATTTTCAGCTATCATCTGGAATCGTAAGATAACATGTTCCACAGTTGACCGCAATGTGTTCTGGGAAATACTAAGAATATGTCCCGAAATGTTGTCTTTAAGATCAGATAAAGTTCTTGGATTATCACGAGTTACCAGATGTTTCAAACGTCCCTAAATCCAAGAGTCACATCGATTGAGGTCTTGGGATCTGAGAGGCCACAGATTACAAAAGTGCCGGCTGATAACACGTTCTTCTGTGAAGTGATGTTTGGGGACGTCTTTAACACAAAGGGTAATGTGTGGAGAAGCTCCATCTTGCATAAAAATTGTGCGTTGAAGACACTGACGTGCTTGCAGATCTGCAACAATTTTATTATATAACATCGATGCATGTCGCTGCCCGGTGATGGAGCATGTTACTGGACCTCTAGCACTCAGTTCCTCGAAAAATTCCAAAGGAACAACCAAGGTATTTCCAAATAAAACGCCCTCTGGCAGCAAATTTTGACCTAATTTTTTTGCTCAAACAGATTCTCATCCCTTCATTGTGTCTTCTACACAATTTCACAACTTTCTGAACAATAGTTTCGTCTGTAGACAACTTTAAAATAGGGTAGCTTAGTTATAGACTTCCTGAATAAATAGTGGAGGAGAGTATTTTGAAGGAGGCAAGTCTCATTAAAAGATCTTTACCAATTATTAATTTGTTTTAAAGGTTCGGTTTCTTTTTGGACAGACTATGTATTCTAGCGCTAATAGTTTTAAATTTCGCTTCTGACTTCCACGGAAGTGCCATGAAAGTATATTCATACTATCTTTCTATACATGTTCTTTTATCAATGATGGTAATATTTAAAAATTGTAGCTTTGAATGTTTCCTTCTGCCATAATCACGAATTATCGATTTATTTTCATGATTCAATATTTATAAGCATTGAAAATATTTTAATTAATTTAAATATATCAATTTTTTGAAATTTTTGCAATCAATCTGAAAAGGTTGATAAATTTCTGAATAATGTTATATAATCTAAAACGATCCTTTAAGTAGCTAATAACACACTTAGATATTTTTAATCATCCTTTCTTTCTTCTTTGAGCTGCGAAATATCTTTTAGTTAAATATAATTTAATTTATCTACTGAAATTTACCTTTTGAAAACCCAAAAATTTTGAAAAAGCGAAAATGTGTGTTAGTTTTTATTCCTTCATTTAGGGAAAGGAAAAATCAATTGTATATATTTCATTTTTTAATGAACTAGAAATTTGTAAACTTACTAGAAAATATCAGACGTGCAACTACCAGAAAATATCAAAAGAATTGAATTTTGATCTTTAGATTCATAAACTGTAAAAGTATGTTAAAATGTAAGAAACATATCTTTTTCGAATTAAAAGTTTTCTTTTCCAAGCTCTTATAGAATGCCCCTAGCTCATTGTAGTCAGGTAACACACATAAAGCTAATTAAGTAATTAATTTTACTAAGATATATTCAACAGCGTGTTTTTTTCCTTAACTATAAATTTCTGATTGCCATAATTTCGTGGTCAATAAAACATGTTTTAAAATGGCACTATTTCTGTGAAAGGCCGCACATATGCAGTACTTTCCTGCATATGTGACAGAAATTATCCCTAACATGTTAATGTTGTGTATTCTTTTTCTTCCATGTCGAAATCCCCTAAATCCTAAAATGTTGGAAAATCAAAATACAACTCTTCCCCTACAGCAAAACGAAGATTTCCTTTCACGTTTCAAATTAACCTAGTTTATTTCTGAAAATTTATTTTTAAAGACTAACTGCAGAATAGATTCGAGTTAACAAAGAATAATTAAAGACTATTTTATTAGTTAAGTTTTGTGGTATTCTTAGCTACCAAACTTCGTATCTAAAATTAACAAATCCATGCCAATCGGTATGACTTTCAAATTTTTGAAATTGTGACTTCTTAATTTCTGCACTTCAGTATCCTTTCAGCACTTTGCAATTGAAATGTGAATACAATACTCTGAAATTCAAAATTTTCACCTATTTTGACAATGTGCCGCCTGCTCTTATTGCATTCTTGTATACGGAATTATACAAAGAGAAAGTATCGTAATCGTCACAGAATTCAATCTTAGATTAATCTCTAAGTTTTAGAACACCTTCATACCGAAAAAAATATTTTTGGAATTATGCTTATTTGTGGAGAAGGTAACTCAAAAAGCGCAACGAACTAGCTGGATGAAATTTGGCATCCGATCTTTATACCAACATTGTAAATCTGTATTAAATTTAGGATCACATCCGTCTACAGGGGAAACCTTGTAGACGGATGCATGCGTACGCGATGACTCAAATTCACAACAAGCAAAATAGGTGAAATTCGGCTCATGGTTTTATAATAACAATCGTATATATGTGTCAGATTTTGAACCAGATTTTTCAAATAACTTTTTTTGTCTGTTCTTGATCTTTCAAAGAACTTTTTTGTCTGCTCTTGATCTTTCAAAAGACATTTTTTGTCTGTTCTTGATCTTTCAAAGAAATTTTTTTTGTCTGTTTTTGATCTTTCAAGGAACTTTTTTTTGTCTGATCTTGATCTTTCAAAGAAGTTTCTTTTGTATATTCTTGTGTAAATGAATACGATGACACAAAAATACAACAAGCTAGATAAATGACATTTGATATGGGATCTTGACATCCATATTGTAAAGATATAACACATTTTGAGCCCAATATATTAAAGGAAAATGTACATTAGATGCCTTTCAAAATACTACGAAGCTAAACATAAAAGGCGACGTATTGTCTTAAGTATACAAGAAAGTCAAGGAGGAACACTTCCGCAGGTTTTTGGTAGATAGTCTGTGGCGGCTACAAAAATGTGTAGGCAACAAATGGACGAATTGAAATTTACTATTGGCGCATCTGAGTACACGTCAAGCAAATGCTTGGGGAAAATGGAAATCAAGTTCTACATATTTAAATATTGGTTTCGTCGGTTGTGCTGTTAAATAGTTTAATCCGAGGCCTTAATGTACAGTATTTAAGTACATGATTGCTAATTTTGCTTTCGGAAGTTGGAGGATTTTTGGTAGCTACAATAAAAATTAATTCGATGCTTTTGATGGTTACAATTTCATTAGAAATTTCTTATCATTGAGTATTTCAAAATTTATCGTATGTACTTTCAGTTTTAAAATTGTTCTTTTTATCGGAGGAAATTTTTTTCTTTCATTTCAAGATACTGCCCAATATTTGTGTAGTTCACAGGTATAGCTCACGCAATAAAATATTGTTAAATTAGTTGCTTTTCTGACGCTATTTAGTGCTTTTTTATTGTAAATATTAACCAATCTTTAATTTTTTATGATTAATTATTTTCTGATATTTTAGTTTTTTAGAAGTTAACTGAAATTTTAGCGTTTGTCCTTTTTCGGCCAGTGCAATTAATGGCAATAAAATTCTTTTGGCACTTTTAAACTATCAATAATCAAAATAAGAATTCTTTATTGAATAATAGTGAATTCTTATTCTCGTATAATTGATTAATTTTAAAGACATGAATGGGTTCTTCAGTAAAAATCAGGTGAATTATTGAGGAACCGTAATACTCTAAAAGTAAGAAAAGAGATGGTTTGGCACCATTTTGAAATAAAAATAAAAAGTGGTATTAACGAAAGTTCGGATGATCCGATTTTTTTTCTGAGCTCCTTAGAGTTTTTAAAATATAGTTATTAAAATTATTTCTATTTCAAAATTTGCTAATTAAATCATGAAAAGTTTAAATACAGTTTCGAAAAAGCTTCTAATGAAGTCTATGGATTCACATCGGAGATGCGCATACACAAAAACTCTCACTTTTTCAGATAGGCGAATCGTCTATCTTAAATCCGTTCTTAATTAAAAATATTGATAGAATTTATTCAAATTTGTGTAATTGGCTCCGCGAAAAAGAGGAACATTTTTGAAATGGATAAGTAATGAAATTATTTTATAGGCAATATCGCATTAAACGTATACGGCTATAATAAATGTTTTTTGACGCATAAATAATCATTTTCATAGTTATAGAAATATGTCTCGTACTGTAATAGTGGAATCATTTGATTTATACAAACTTGGTATGCATTTTTTAAAAAGGAAATCAATTATGAAAATTTTTTCAGAATCGATTTTCCAGTTATTTATTTATTTAAATTATTACTTTAAATTTAATTTTATTTAACTAAGTGTATTCTAAACGTCAAAATGGTTCTGTATATTTAATTAATCTTAGAATAAAGAGTATTATATTAAAAAATGCAGAATATTTTAATTTTCTTGGGTTATTGTTATAATAATCTTAAGGAATAAAAATAAGATTTACTTATATAATTGAATTCTTAAATCTGGCTTTATATTTCTTAATTATTATTTTAAATAGCTATAGACTATTGTTTGAAATTGCAATTAAAATTAGAAATTCTTTTTTTATAAATGAATCATTGTTCACATTACCATTTTTTAAATTGATTATGCCGTAAATCTTTATTATTGCATGAATTAATATTATTTTAGCAAAAATGCATTTCTGCATAGTGAAATTATAAGTTTTTCAAGAATTTACATAAATAATGCCTAAGCTTCAGATATAGTGTGTTTATTGTTGTAGTTCTTTCTATTTAAGGTTCCATACATTTATATAAACCGTTTGCCTTATTCATTCTTTTTATAGTTGCAATATGCGGCAAGAAATGAACCAGATCTGCTTATTACTAAATTATCAGCTACAGTAAAACCTCGATTAACCGACTTGGGTTAAGAGAAACCCGGAATATCCGAAATATCTCTGAAATCACAACTCCTAAAAACACGTACTGCACTGCACGGATATAATCGTGAAAACGAGACTTTTTTTGCAAATATATCCCCATTTTTTTCTCTTGAGCCTCCACAAGAAGGTCAGTGATTAATTTTAAAATGCTAAAATTAAAATTAATGGGTATTAAAAATATTAATTACGATATTGTTTACCTGTGCCTGTCAGGCTCATTGCGACCGACGGAGGGTTAACTTTAATATAGAACATAAGTGTAGCCTACAAAAGTCTTCCCCTGCTTTAGTTCGTTTAACCTGGATTGTATTGTATAATTAATGAATATCTCAATCATCAGGAGGTAAAACAATAATTGAAATTAGTATTGTCATGGGATACTATAGCCAACTATAATGCTTGCAGATCAAGTATTTACATAATTTTTCCTACTCTTAGAAGGATTATTCAAACAATTAAGAACAATTATTTAATAGAGCTAAAATACCTGGATTATATTATATAATTAATGAATATCTCAATCATCAGAAGGTAACACAATAATTGAAAGTAGTATTGTCATGGGATACTATAGCCAACTATAATGTTTGCAGATCAAGTATTTACGCAATTTTTCCTACTCATAGAAGGAACAATTATTCAAACAATTAGGCACAATTATTTAATAGAGCTAAAATACCTGGATTGTATTGTATAATTAATGAATATCTCAATCAAAAACAATAATTGAAATTAGTATTGTCATGGGATACTATAGCCAACTATAATGTTTGCAAATCCAGTATTTACATAATTTTTCCTACTCATAGAAGGAACAAATATTCAAACAATTAGGAACAATTATTTGATAGAGCTAAAATACCTGGGTTGTATTGTATAATTAATGAATATCTTAATCATCAGAACGTAAAACAATAATTGAAATTAGTATTGTCATGGGATACTACAGCGAACTATAATGTTTGCAGATCAAGTATTTACATAATTTTTCCTTCATAGAAGGAACAATTATTCAAACAATTTGGCACAATTATTTAATAGAGCTAAAATACGCAACTCGCAAAGATTCTAAAACATAATTCTCTTTGAACTTAAAAAAAAAGTTGTCATATATGCGAAACGGAAAAAGAAAATGAAATGCAATAAAAAAAAAGTCTTCAATATGTTTTTGTTGAATTTTGTAATCTTATAAAGCAAAATTAAATCTCTAGAGATTTCTGAACACTTAAATTTTAAGGCACTGTTCGAGATTCGATTGTGGCTGATCGATATTTAGTGTTTTCTCTAGTAATGGTTACTTCCTTTTTCACAGGTATAGCGGAAAGTCAGGTAAGACAACGAAGAGTGTAAGATGACGAATTGGATTTTTCTCAAAAATTACCCTTGATGAGTGCCTCGATTCTGCATCATCAGAGACCTATAGCGATCAGCTATCTTTGTCACGCCAAAAGATTCCACCCCGTTATTAGTGTGATTCACAGTACGCGGTAATGTGTTTTTGAGTTTTTCCAACACAACTTTTGGTTGTTGCTTGGTAAGGAATAACGTTCAAGGAGTAAATATTTTTGATTTATACATGTGATATTCGTAAAGAGCTAATCAAAACGTTTTCAATTATGCATTATTTTAATTTTTCTGATGAGCTGATATCCTTTTCTTTTTGTTGAAATAAGAAAGAGAAGTTGGGTAAGATGCCGAATTAGGTGAAGGGTAAGATGACGAAACCCTCCGCGTTAATTTATGAGCTCGTCGTGCTACCTGACTGCCACTTGCCCTTCCTGCAATTCACTTTCATTCCAGTGAAAAATGAGCATCTCATTAAAAAAGGAAATAGAGGAAAAAGAAGGTAAACAAAAAAACTGTGACAATTGGAGATGGCTGAAGTTAATAAGAATAAATGCAACAAACCTGCTAAAAATTCTACAAAGAAGAAAGTAGTTAAGCGACACCTCGACTTCTAATGTTCTGAGTCTGATGACTCACTCATTCATTTGAATTTCCTAACGTTGACGCTGATGAAAATCTGTACCCAAAGGACTCCGATGATGAAGAATGCATCATTTTCAGTGAGCAAGAGAAACGGAATCGGGATTCTAATGTTTAATGTGCAAGCTCTGACCCTATTCCAGCTCATGGCGATGCGAGTTTTGTAATTGATTTCATTTCTTAAGGTTTGAATCCAAAATTTCGATTGATAATATTTCATTTGTTCTGTTCTGTTTACTTTAGTCCGATTATGTTTGTTTTCTGTTATGTGCAATTTGTTTTGATCAAGATGTGATCTCAACAGTTTTAAATAGTTTTTTGATAGCATATGGATGTTGAATTAAATTGTTATTTCAGTTCGTCATCTTACTCGACATTCATCATCTTACTCGCATAGTCGGGTAAGATGACGAAAATTACTTTTTTAAAAAATGAAATTTTGGGGTCTCAAATTTGAAAAAGAAAATAAAAAAATATCACTTTAAAATAAAGAGTTGAAGAAGATTTTGCTGAAACAACAATCTTCCTGCAACGAATATTGAGGTCAGGAAAAATCCCCAAAGCTTAAGGTCGCCATCTTACCTAACTTTCCCCTAAACATACGGGGAATGTTCCCCAGAAATTCTGTATGTGGTTAAACTTACGACTCTAAGAGGCCTGAAAAATTTTAGTTCTGGAAACTATGCTTAAAAGACAAGGAAGCATCAGGGCCTGATTAAGGCCACTAGGGGCCCTCAGGCAATGCAAAATTTGGGAGGCCCCTTTTTCCCGCCTTAACTTTCAAAACCAGATATTTTTAATGATTTTGATTTAATCTCTATATAAGTATGTTTCCGTAACAAATTTTGACAAACTTAAATAATAAAAAACATTAATTGCGGGTTAGTTTCAAAAAAGCTGGTTTTATTATCTCACGTACAACAAAATTCAAATTTAAGAGTGACTTTAAACAAAATAGCAATAAATAAATAAACAGAATCTAAATACTATTTTATTAGAGGATCGAACCATTTTTAACACGTAAAGCAACGTAGTATTGCACTTTCTAGAATAATAAAACAAGATAATATAGAAAAAACTTTACTAAAGAATATTATGTAGAAATGTTGTCATAATAATGTTCTAAAATTCAAACAATACTTAATTTTAATTTGAATAAGCTGGAGTGCATGGCCCTCGTAAATTTATTGAAAATAGAAAACTAATTTACTCTGAAAATCACCGTAAAATAAAATCTCAAGGTCTCGGGCCCCCCGAAAGTTGTGGGGCCCCTAGGCAGGTGCCTACTTTGCCTATTTGATAATCCAGCCCTGGGAAGCAAAAATATTCGACATCTAGCTAGAGAAAATTATCATAGCTTCTGAGTACTATGCAATTGGTACACCCGCCATATAAAAAGTAAACGAAGGATCATGAGTAAATCCTGGTTGTCTCCTGCTTTTAACCTACTATTTATTAAATAGATTTTCGTCAACCTCAAATTTTCCCAAATATTTTTTAAAAGTTATTTATTGATTGAAGGTGTAACGAGGCAAGTGCTTATTGAAAACCATTTTATTTGTCAAGATAATACTAGCGATCAATAATATGAAATAGAATGGCCTGCAATAAACAATTCATTAATGACAATCACTGACCTGTTCTAAAATATGATTTAGTTTTATCATCTTTCCAGTCAGTGAATTATTTAGATCATTTTATTCAATTTTTATTTGAATGTGTTTTTGCTTAATTTTGCTACAGGGCGAACCTTTCAGAATGCACCACTAAGGTTTTCTTTGATAGAGTAAATGATTCTGTTCTGTGTAAAAATACATTTTTGTTACAAAATGCAAATTTGTAAAAATACGAAAAACAAAAAGAAATTTGCCCATGCGACAACTGTTATTCGGAAACAGCCACTTGAATATCCAATCTTCTTGCAATAATGTCTTTTTGAGGTTGCCAAGCCTTTCCTGTTTTATAGCTAATTGAAATATTTAACGTCAATTTTAAAAAAGTCTGAGGATTAGCATATACATAGATTTCTTTCTACGACTAAAGCACATCATCTACACTAAACAGTATAGCTGAGTTGTGCGAGTGTCACCATTTCATTTCGAATAAACTGTGAAATTCCTGTAGCGTACCATACAATCAATGAGTCGTTGTAGAGATTTTTCCAACGTCATTCGTATGCGTGATGCCTGCTCATGTTTATGCTCAGCAAAATAATTAATAGAAAAGTACTCGCTTGTGGTATGTTATACATAGAGCATAAAGGAAAATGGAGAATCTGTGCCTATCCGTTAATCGGTTACATATTATTAAATGGAAAATTCCACGTTTCATGCCAGTCAGAAGGTACGAGGCGTGTCCGGAAAGTAAGTACCGTTTTGGAAAAACTCTCATAAAAAAGTTTTTTCAAAACAAAATTTATTTTTATATGAAAGAGCATTTCGGAAACTATTTTTCTACATAGTTACCACCATTGTTCAGACATTTGTCATAGCGGGAAACGAACTTGTCTATACCCTCTTCAAAGAAAGATGCCGCCAGTGAAGACAGCCACTACTGTCAAAGCGCCTCCCTCCAAAATCACGCTTCAAGTTCAAGAACAAGTGATAGTCTGAAGGTGTCAGGTTGGGGCTGTACGGCGGGTGATCGAACTGCTCCAAACCGAATTGTTGAATAAGGTTTTGAGTGACACCAGCAAAATTAGGACGTGCGTTGTCATGAGACAACACACTGCCTTGACTGAGCATTCCTCGCCTCTTGTTTTGAATTGCACTCCGCAGTTTTCTCAATGTTTCACAGTATCGTACCGCATTGATGGTGTTACCTCTGGGAAGGAACTCAACGAGCAGAATGCCACGTCTGTCCCAGAACACAATGCACATGATTTTGTGTGCTGACAACGTTGTTTTTAATTTTTTTGTGTTTGGGACCGTGAATGCCTCTACTCCATCGACTGCTGTTTTGATTCTGGAGTGACATGACAAACCCAATTTTCATCACCCGTCACAATTTTGTTTAGGAATTCATTGCCCTCTTCACTGTATCGTGTAAGAAATGTCAAAGCACTGCCAAATCGCTTCGTTTTGTGGACATCCGTAAGCATTTTCGGAACCCAACGGGAACATAATTTGCGATAATTTAAGCGATTTGTGACAATATCATGCAAAACAGTTTTTGAAATTGGTGGAAACTCATCACAAAGCATTCTTATTGTGAACCGACTGTTTTCACGAATTTTCTCATTTACTTTTACAACCAAACCATCATTGCCAACAGAAAGTCGCCCACTCCGTGCTTCGTCATGAACATTGGTGCATCCATCATTGGATTGTCGAACCCATTTTCTAACCATTCCATCAGTCATTGCATTTTCACCATAAATCTCTACAAGTTGACGATGAATTTCATCTGGCTTAACATTCTTTCCGTTCAAAAACCGTATTATAGAACGCACTTCACAGTCGGCGGGATCGGCAATCGTCTTAAACATTTTGAACGCTCACTAACACATGTAAACACAACACAATCCGCTGAAATGGCGTCAGTGGACAGACAATCAACCAGAAACGTGTGTGCACATGCGCGAAACTGCGACACTAGCGCTGCGGTGTCTGTAGAACGAAACGGTACTTACTTTCCCGACACGCCTCGTATATCCTAAACGTTTTATGGATATTACAAAATGAGTTAATAGTGTTTTAATGAAATAATATAATTATATAGTCCGTAATAAAACTTCATGACACAACATTGAGATGTCCTGCTATATCACCAAAGAGAGACTAAGTGCTTCTTAAAGAAATAAAATACATTTGTAATGAATTTTAATTCTTATTTTATGGATTAAACACATAAATATTCCCATATCAAGTATAAGCCTTCCCAGTAAAGAGCCGAAATTCTTGTAGTCTTGTAAGCATTCTAGAAAATTTTGAGTTCATGAAATATGTGGATGTTGTATGTAGGAAAATTATTTGTGCCCAGTTCTGCAGATGGCATAGAGTCGTTCATGGTACGAGGCAGCCATTAAGTCAAATGTATGCATGCACACGAATACATTCGACACAGTCGTGTACGTAGAGCTGCTGATCGATAATTTTTTGTAAAGACAATCGATGCTCTTCGTACAGCTACCGTGCAGATCGTGTATGCATTCCCATGCAATTTCGACAGTCTTTTTTCACAGACACTTAAACAATAGAAGGATTACAACTGTATACTCCTAGCCTATAGAAAACAGCATCTCTGCATTTTGAACAATTTTCGAAATCGGAGGCGCTGTTTGTTTTGCTTCTCAAAATCTTTCGTCTCAAATTTAGAAAATTCAATGGAAAAAGTGGAAAAAAGTTGATTGTATTTCCTCTTAAACGCCGGATTCTTTTCTTACATACAATATATTACCATGTAACATTTTATAGGAAATTCTTCATTCGTTGCATGAATGCATGTTATAGGAAATCTTGGCATGCGAGAATTTATCTGGCATAGCTAAAGTGACCATTTATTTCCCCCCTCAAAACGGGACACCTACAAATTTTTAGGTAATAGTGTGTGTATTGAAGAAAACCCACATTTATTCAGCTTTTATTTGTTAATAAAAAGAACAGGAATGAAGACATAAAAATAAATAATTTATGTGATCTTATATATTCTGAAAAACAAATTTTTGCTTCAGTATATTTTTTGTTGATTCTAAATTAGAATCAAACTCTTCGCAATATTTCTTAAAATTTACTTTGGTAATTTACATTCCTTTAATAATTGTTTTAGGTAATAGTATGTGTTTTGAAGAAAACCCACATTTCTTCAGCTTTTATTTGTTAATAAAAAGAAGAGGAATGAAGACATGAAAAATAATAATTTATGTGATCTTGTAATATTCTGAAAAACAAATTTTTGATTCAGTACACTTTTTGCTGATTCTAAATTAGAATAAAATTCTTGGTTAAAATTTACTTTGGTAATTTACATTCCTTTAATAATTGCGACATACAACTGAGTTTTTCGATCATCCACTACTTTTTAGTAATAGTATGTGTATTGAAGAAAACCCACATTTCTTCAGCTTTTATTTGTTAATAAAACGAACAGGAATGAACACATGAAAAATAATAATTTATGTGATCTTATATATTCTGAAAAACAAATTTTTGCTTCAGTATATTTGGTGTTGATTCCAAATAAGAATAAAATTCTTGCCAGTATTTCTTAAAATTTACTCTGGTGATTTACATTTCTTTTATAATTTCGACATACAACTGAGTTTTTCGATCATCCACTACTTTTTAGGTAATAGTATGTGTATTGAAGAAAACCCACATTTCTTCAGCTTTTATTTGTTAATAAAACGAACAGGAATGAATACATGAAAATAAATAATTTATGTGATCTTATATATTCTGAAAAACAAATTTTTGCTTC